>JAIGNY010001666.1:1375000-1480000 GCA_020152595.1 Chiridota heheva | reverse complement strand
CACGCATATGTTGTTTCATATGATCTTAAAACTAAGGCTCTACAACTTTTGAAAATATATATTAAATTTCAAAAAAGAATTGAATTAAAAAAAGAATTTTAACTCACTACGACTACGCACTCCGTCCAAAAAGGAACATCGGGACTTAAAGAAAAATGTTCAAAAAGGATATAACACACCTACAACTTAAAAAAAGTATATTTGGGCATGAACTCGTACTAGGCCTAGGCATACCTACAACTAGTGCGAATTATCTCACGCATATACAGCAGCTTGAAGATCTACGTATACAACGTGAGAACTATCGCTATACAACTTTGATTTTTTGAAGTGATTATTTGCAGGGCAGCCCTGCGAATATCCACACAGTATCTCAAGCCAGCACTGCGAATAAGGTTAGGGTTGGGGCTAGGTTTTAGGTTAGGGTATATCTTATCACTGCCCTGCGAATAAGCCCCACCTTGATTTTTACACACTAATCAAAAACTCCGTACCTACAACACGTGTCAAGGGAAAGTGTTAATGCAAGGGAAAGTCGCTTAACTACTACTATATAAATTACGTTTTAATTTTCATACAAGGAGCGAGTATTAGAAATTCACTCAGAACACCACTTACCGAGATATTGTTAACTACTTCCTCGATATTTAAACGAGGATTCGCTTCGTAGCACATTTTAGATTGTGCCATATCTGTAGTGTCAGGTTTTTTTCTATTGTTTTCCGGCAAAGTAATGTTATTCACTCGCGGTCATAAAATTACTAAGTCCCAAATTATTTTGTCAGACGATATATCATAAGTTGTATATGTTTGTTTGTTTGTTTGTTTGATGAGGTCTTAACGGCACCACGACAACGAAGGTCAAATTGTGCCTGAGAGGTCAGATCATTTTAGAGGTAGTAAGGAAAGAGACCAGGGGAAGAATGAGAGAAATTCAAGAACAAAAGCCAGAAAGCTGTGATCGAGAGAGGAGGTGCATGGGTAAAACAAAAACAAAGTAGAGAGGGGTTGGAAGAGGAGAATCAAATATGGTTGTAGAGGGATGCATGCTGAAGAAAGGAGACTATTTTATCTGGAGGATTTTTTTGGAAGAACTCAGCAATTGAGTTGTGGGGAGCGAGGGAAGCTCTGGGAAGGTTGTATAGGGGGCAAGCAAGGAGAACGTGATGGATTGTGAGGATGCAGTGGCAATTGTTACAGAGGGGTTGGGGGAACCAATAAGGAGGTGGGAGTGAGTGAGGTGGGTGTGACCAATTCTAAGACGGGTAATATGAACGTTGTCGATACGAGAAAGCTTGTTGATGGTGGATTTGATCGATTGTGGGCTGATAACATGGATTTTGTTATCAATTTGGAAGTTCCATAAGGTTTGCCAGCGGTCACGAACAAGAGAAGCGATAAGCGTTTTGATGTCAGAGAGGGTTTTGGGGAAAGGGGAAGGAGGAGGTTAAGGGCAAGCTTAGCAGCTGTATCAGCCCTGTCATTGCCAGGGATGCCAACATGGCTGGGTATCCAGAAGAAAAGAACACTTTTCCTGCAGAGGGTGGAGAAAAGAGTTTCCGGAGGAGGAGGTGGCAGGTGAGGTTATCCCATTTAAGATTGAGTAATGAAGTAAGAACAGCCTTTGAGTCAGAGAAAATGGCAAAGTGACTAAGAGGAGAGTACTCAATAAAGTTGAGGGCGAGGAGAATGGCCTTAGCCTCGGCTGAAAAGATGGATGAGTGGTCAGGAAGTCTGCTACTGAGGGTGATGTCTTGATGATGGCAGCAGCAGCTGTCTTGTTGCCTTCCTTGGAGCCATCAATATAGATGGAGGTGTAATTTGAGAGTTGGTCTTTGATTTGGTTGTGAGATTGATGAAGAGATTAGGTGAGTTTGAGTTTTGTTATAAGTGGAGAGGTCTAGGTGGACAGAAGGAAGGGGGGTGGCCCAAGGCGGAAAAGTGGGCCAGGAGTAGATGCCGAGAGTGGCGGGGTTGATGCCAAGTTGAAAGAGGTCTGATTTAATGCGTAAGCTGAAGGGAGGCGATAGGGTTTTAGTCCCATCAAAGAGGGAGGAGAAATTGGGATACCTAATGAGGTTGTAAACAGGGTTCTGGGTGTTGGTGAGGACTCTAAAAGCATAGGAGAGGCTAAGCTTTCTACATCTAAGTAGAAAGGGGGGTTCGTTGGCTTCAACATGAAGGCTAGTGATTGGGGAGGTCCTGTAGGCTCCTAGACAAAGCCTGAGGGCTTCATTTTGGATGGTGTTAATGTGGTTGAGGTATGAGTTGTGAGCGACACAGTAAACAATATTGCCATAGTCAAGCTTGGCACGAATGGTGAGCCTGAAAATTTTGAGGAGAGCATAGCGGTTCGCTCCCCAAGTAGTATATGAATATTCATATTCAATTACGTCATCGTCATTCTTGTATATGATTGGCTAAAAGAATCTGTAATGGCAATTCTGGGCTGCAGAAAAAAAAGACGCTGCCCGCACTCAAGCACGCAAATGTTATGTTTAATACAGCTTCGATCAGCTCAAAATGATTATAAGGGTGCTAAGAAGTAATAAAGTTTCCATCGAAATTACATTACCTTTTTTATTAACATAATCGAAGAAATTAGAACATATGACAATACCCTATAAAGTTATATTATTTAAAGTGGGTATAAATAAGTCTTATAAGGGGGTTTTCGTATATAAAAAGTGAGGGAGGGGGGGCTAAAGCATAGTTTAGCCCCTGAATTTTGACTGGGGATAAAGCCTCCCCCAGCCCTCCCTCCCCCCTCCCGCTTCCTACGCCCTTGGTTTCAACTCCGTATTTGTTCTTTTGTGCGGAAAACAATGCATGTTGTCTAATTACTGTTATTCTTATTGCACTCCCATTTTTAGGAGGGAGGGGAGGTAAACCGAGTGCGTGGGGTCGTGGGACTGCATGGGTAACAGGACGAGGAACCATCCTGCCCTATCTCTATGGGACGCTATTTTAAAGTGGCTTTGTTTTA
Organism: Chiridota heheva; assembly: GCA_020152595.1. Lineage (NCBI taxonomy): Eukaryota > Metazoa > Echinodermata > Holothuroidea > Apodida > Chiridotidae > Chiridota > Chiridota heheva. The sequence goes on along the minus strand of JAIGNY010001666.1, from coordinate 1,477,014 downwards.
AAGAATATTTAAAAAAATACAAATACGAAAGTTGAATATTTTTGAAGATGTTACGTTACAACTTAGGCCTACATCTTTATTGTAATATTATCAAAACATTTCTTTCTGTTGTCGTACAGATTGAAAAAAATAATTAATGTTATCACATGCATAACAAATATAAAACGAAAACAGTGAAACATTATCACAAATGTTTTTATCGCATTTTTTAAAACCACTTATCTGCTCATTGTTAGAATAAAAACAAACTTAATACTTTTTACTAGTTAAGCCATGCATAGACTTGTATCCCTTATGCAGACTTTTATCAACTGAGGATTATAAGCAAATATAATTTAAATATTAATATAATATAATCATAGATAAATATTGAATATAATTGGTATATTTTCTATATTCCATTTAATATCATATAAACTGTGTCCACGATTTTTATTTATTTTTAATGTGTTGTCATTGCTATGATGATGAGTTTACATGCATGTGCGTTAACAAGGGGCGACTAGAAGGAAGTGGAAATTTTGCTTTAGAGTCATGGACCCGCAGTGGGCGCAACAGTGGCATATAACGTGAGGATTTCCAAATGTTTCGGCTTATCATTCAATCATACTGAAATGAAAGTGGCATTGATCAGTGGATTTAACCGATTTTTTTTATCTATCTATCTGTCTATTGAAAATATAATATTTTCGATTAAAAACTGACTATTAATAATTCAGTCAAATACGGACAGTGAAGCAGAGCCGTCGTAATGCATGGGAACGCTGGAGAGTTACCCAGGGGCCATGCCCCATGATTTCAGGGCCCCGTGATTCACGGATTTACAATGGTGACCAATTGTACGGCGGAAGGCTAATTTTCAAGATTAAAACTAACTTGCAGCAACGGTCGAACTTGCTTTCACTCATGTGCATGGAAAATGACATCATGAAGAACGTTTTGACCTTTAACCAATTATAAAACAATTCTCCGCAAAGAAATGTCGCAAACGTTTGTGTTGGTTAATTCTTGCTTTCAGCCTTAGTGGATAGGGGTCCCAGTACATTGCTTTGCTCCTTTTAGTCATTCATCAGTTCGTGTGCAAGCGTGAAAAAGAAGACAAGACATAACTCATTTACTGCATTGAACCTTTCTTTTACTTGAAACATATGCTTGAAACATAAAATTACAACCCACATTTATGACAACAGTATCTACATTTATACCAATGCATGTCCTGGACAGTGGCGGCGCCAGGATTTTGATCATGGGGCAATAGAGGGGCAAAAACAATCTGATAAGAAATTGAAATATAAATTAGACAAAAAATATGTCAATTTTACTAATTTTTCTAAGGGGCAAGTGGGGAGGGGGAAAGCGATATCGTGTGGGAAGTCACCCTATAGAACCGACACTAGTTTTGAAACATATGGAGTTAAAGGGGACACCAAGTCCGCTACAATCGTTATTTCATAAGGATACAAATCTGGGCCAACCACCAAAATCAGAAAATCAAAATCATGTTTGAAGTCGACACATGGAGGCTGCCATTTTGTTCAATTCAGTATCGAAATCTTGTGTATGATGACATAATGTATTTCTTTTTCAATTTTATTAAAGTCTTTACTGCAAAATGATGTTACACAAAGAGACTTGATCAAATAATTTGTTACTTTTATTTCTATGAACTAAGGATTATGTCAGACTATTTGTCTTCTTTTAGATGGAAAACTGTATCTTCCCACATGTGACTCACAAGTCTCCCACGTGAGCTCATATGTCCCCACTTTCAGGTACTTGAGAGTCTAAAGACAACAGTGTTTGAAAACAAATTGTGCATAGTTGCGCTTTTGACATTTTGTCCTTGAACATTTGAAATACTAATAATAGCAGCACTAGCTGTAAAAGCAGCACTTCAATGACTTCATCGTAACATTTCTTTGGTTTGCAACAAATTGTCGGGCATTTACACTGTCATGACTGTAATGGGGTAAAAATTCATCGTTTGAACATCTCATCGGAAAAAAAAAGTTATAAACGAAGAAGGGAGTCTCCGGCAAATGTGAGTTGAATAAAAAACTAGAACAGTAAATACCGTCATGGTTCGTATGCCCATGCAAATTGACACCCATATTATATGACCCGGCCAATTTTGAAAATGGCATCTTACACTAAGTCCCACATGGCATCCCATGTACCACATGGCATCTCACCCCATGTCCCACATGCCATCCCATCCCATGTCCCACATAGCATTCCACCATATCTTTCACATGGCATCCCACCCCATGTCCCACGTGGCATTCTATCATATGTCCCACAGGGCATCCAATCCTATGACTCACATGGCATTCCACCCTATGTCCCACATCCCATGTACCAAATGACATCCCACCTCGGCATTTCACTATATCTCCCACATGGCAAACCACCATACAGTGTCTAACACGGCATTCCACCATATGTCCCACATGGCATTCCACCACATGTCCCACATGGCACCCCACGCTATGACCCAAATGGATCCCATCCTACATGTATGTCCCACATTAATTCAACCATATGTACCACATTACATCCCTCTCTATGTCCCACATGGCATCCCTCCCTGTGTCCCGCATCAGTGGCTTCCCACCTGATGTTCCACATAGCATCCCACCATATGTTGCACATGGTATCCCTCCTAATGTCCCAATGACATCCTACTTTATGTCCCACATGGCATCACATCCCATGTCCCACATCCCCATGGCATCCTACCCTATGTCCCATATAGCCTCCTACCCTATGTCACACATGGCATCCTACCTTATGTCACACATGGCATCCTACCTTATGTCACACATGGCTTCCCAACCTATGCCACACTGTGTTACTCGTGGCATCCCACCATGTCCCACATGGCATTCTACCCTGTTCCACATGGCATCCCACCCCATGTCCCACATGGCATCCCATTCCATGTCCCACATGGCATCCCACACCATGTCCCACATGACATCCTATAGGCCCCATAAGAAGTCTCATCCTAGCTATCAGTCCCTGATTGAGCATACTATGTATATAAGTGTCAGTTCATATAATAACTTATATGCAAATGACTTGTTGAAATGGGGTGGGATGCCATGTCCCACATGACACCCCATATCATCCCATGTCCCACATAACATTTCATCCCATGGCAATCCACCCTATGTCTTGCGTGGCAGTCCACAACATATCCTACGTGGCATTCCACCCTGTTCCACATGGCATCCCACCCTATGTCCCACATGGCATCCCACCCCATGTCCCACATGGCATCCCACCATATGTCCCACATGGCATCCCACCCCATGTCCCACATGGCATCCCACATGGCATCCCACCCTATGTCTGACATGACATCCCAGAAGCTCCATAAGAAGTCTCATCCTAGCTACCACAGTCCCTAAATGAGCATACTATGTATTAAAGTGTCAGTTCATAATAATAACTTATATGCAAATGAGTTGTTGAATAAGAAAAAAAAGTGGAGTCAAATAATTATGCCTGATATAGCCCTTGGTGTATCAACATGGTAAATATTAAATCATATGTCTTTCATGGCCCCCATCCATGTCCCACATGGCATCCCTCCCTATGTTTATATGCAATCACATTCTGTCACACTCCCTGACTAAGCATATTAAATAAAAAAGTCTGGTCAGGTCATAATGACTATAGCAACTTTATGCAAATGAGCACAATAATAAAGGTGGAGTTTAAAAAATCATGCCTGATACAATCGTTGGTGCCCAAATATTTTGAAATTTTGTAAGGATTTTAAATCTTAAGTACTAAAAGATTTCTGAAGAAAATTGGAAAATTATATCATTTTACAGTTATCTTCTAAGAAAATATTAAATGTATTGTAGGCTTTTTCAGGAAACTAGTCATCAATCCTATATTAAGTATCTCTGAAAACTTTAACATTTTATAAGAAAATTCTAACCTTCTATAAGAATATCTAAAAAAACTTTAACATTTTCTGAGAAACTCTGAAGAAACTTTTAACATTTTCTGAGGAATTCTCAAAAAAGTGTAACATTTCTGAGGAAATCTGTGGACGGACGGACGGACGTAATCACCATCACATAGGTTCGCATAATGCTACGCATGCGAACCAAAAATGTAATTAAGATTCGCGAGTGATCAAAAAAAGGATTTTTCATATACGGTTCGAAAGTCGTGGTAGGAGGTGACCTACCTTGTTATATATATGTAATAAATGAAAGTGATCAGATGATCCCTGAAAATTTAGCAGAATATGACAAATTTTGGAAGACAATCTTTCTTGTGGGACCCCCTGCACCCCCACGCCACAAAAATCATGGCGTAGATCTTTTAAAATTGTTTTTGTAACATTTCTACAAATCAATTTGTCAATAGTGGGGCAAAATCAGGCTTAGATACACAAAATTAACATACAAAAGATATCATTTCGAAAAAAAGTGGGGGTAGTGCCCCCTTTCCCCTCCTTTTCTCCCTGCAAATCCTGCCTATGTTAGGTGAGGGAGTTGTCATGACAACTCTTTGGTTGGGCATGTTGGAAATGCCATAGTAGAAGAGTACGCACGCTATACATAGTGTTAAAATTCAAAGTTCAGCATGCGTTGCGACTCACGAAGCTGCAGCCGGATACCGGTGATTTGGTGGATGCGCTCGACTGCTTCGTCAGTATCCTATAATGAATCCGATGTCCCAGTATCCAGATAAATGGGTTGACTTAAATGAAATATCTCGGGGTCTACCCATTTCCAATGAGGAGGGGGAAAATATCTTAATATTTGAACTATGGTCATTTCATAATTTAGTAAGATTCTTAGGATATGAATCAATCTATTCTCCAAATATTTTGTGTAAAACAAATATGCATCCTTTAGATATAGGCATATACCTGCATAATTGTTAATGGTTCCTCATTACTCAATTTTATCATGGCAAGTTAATTTTGGTTTTTGTTTGTTTGTGAAAGTGAATCAATGCCCTTTTGGTGAGCATGCGAAGCATAATGCGAACCTATGTACTGGCGATTTCATCCATCCGGCCGTCCGGCTGTCCACAGTTTTCCTGAGATTTCATCAGAAATGTTAAAGTTGTTGAGAATTCCTCATAAAATTTTAAAGTTTCTTCAGAGTTCCTTAGAAAAAGTTAAGATTCTTCAGATATCTTTATGGAAGGTTAGAATTTCCTTACAAAATGTTAAAGTTGTTCAGAGACACTTAATATTTTTCAGCGATCTTCAAGCGTCTGCACTGGAGATTTGAAATTCTTTAAAATATTTGGGCACCAACGGCTGTATCAGGCATGATTATTTAACTGCGCCTTTATTATTGTGGTTATTTGCATAAAGTTGCTACAGTATATGAACTGACCAGACTATATTTAGTATGCTCAGTGTGACAGAATGTGACTGCATATGGACATTAGGAGGGATGCCATGTGGGACATGGATGGGGGCCATGTGGGGCTTATAATATAATATATACTATATGATATACACCAAGGGCTATATCAGTCATAATTATTTGACTCCGCCTTTTTTTCTTATTCAACAACTCATTTGCATATAAGTTATATAAACTGACACTTTCATACATAGCATAGCTCAATCAGGAACTGTGATAGCTAGGATGAGACTTCTTATGGAGCCTATGGGATGTCATGTGGGAAATGGGGTGGGGTGCCATGTGGGACATGGGATGGGATGCCACGAGGGTGAAATGCCATGTAGGATGTATGGTGGAATGCCATGTGGGACATATGGTGAAATGCCATGTGAGACATATGGTGGAATGCCATGCGGGACATATGGTGGAACGCGATGGGATGAAATGTCATGTGGTACATGGGATGGTATGGGATCTCATGTGGGACATGGGGTCCCACCCCATTTCAACAAGTCATTTGCATATAAGTTATTATGTGAACTGACACTTTCATACATAGTATGCTCAATCAGGGACTGTGATAGCTAGGATGAGACTTCTTATGGAGCCTATGGGATGTCATGTGGGACATGGGGTGGGATGCCATGTGGGACATGGGGTGGGATGCCATGTGGGACATGGGCTGGGATGCCATGTGGAACAGGGTGGAATGCCATGTGAAATAGGGTGGAATGTCATGTGGGACATAGGGTGGATGCCACGAGTAACACAAAGTGTGACATAGGTTGGGAAGGCATGTTTGACATAGGGTAGGAGGCTATGTGGGACATAGGGTAGGAGACCATGGTGACATGGAATGTGATGCCATGTGGGACATAAAGTAGGATGTCATTGGGACATTGGGAGGAATACCATGTGGAACATATGGTGGGACCCAATGTGGGACGAAAGGTGGGATGCCATGTGGGACATCAGGTGGGAAGCCACTGATGCAGGACATAAGGTTGGATGCCATGGGGGACATAGGGAAAGATGCCATGTGGGACACAGGAAAGGACGCCATGTGGGACATAGGGAGGGATGTCATATGGTACATATGGTTGGATTAATGTGAGACATACATGTAGGATGGGATCCTTGTGGGACATAGGGTGGGATGCCATGTGGGTCATAGGGTGGAATACCATGTGGGACATATGGTGGAATGCCATGTGGGAGATATGGTGGAATGCCATGTGGGACAAAGCATGGGACGGGATGTCATGTGGGACATGGGGTGGGATGTCATTTGGGACATGGGATGGAACCCATGTGGGACATAGGGTGGAATGCCATGTGGGTCATATGATGGGATGCCATGTAGGACATAGGGTAGGATGCCACGTGGGACAAGGGATGGCATGTCATGTGGTACATGGGGTGGGATGCCATGTGGGAGATATGATGGAATGCCACGTGGGACAAGGGGTGGAATGGGATGTCATGTGGGACATGGGATGCCATGTGAGACTTAGTGTGAGATGTCATTTTTATAATTGGCCGGGTTATATGATATGGGTGTCGATTTGCATGGGCATGCGAACCATGACGGTATTTACCGTTCTAGATTAGAAAGTGTTGTGTAAAACAGTCAGGAAATGTTGTAACTTAACGAGTTTCACAGACAGATGCCTTCCAAGGTAACCACTATGGAAAACCCGATTCATTCATTGCTTATTGTGTGTGTATATGGGTGTATGGGGGAGGGGTGGTTAGGTAGGGAAGGGAGGGGTAAGCAATGCTGCATATATACATCGCGAGCCCCCTTATATGAAGATTTAGCTCAAACACCACTGTTAATATAAGGTATTTTTCCTGAAAGTAATTTAAAATAGCATAATGAGCCGAGGCGCCTTCTCAAGTGCATGTTGGCATATCGATATCAACAAGTTGCGGGTTTATTTCATGCATGGTGCTCTAATGAACTCAGAACTGGCATTGGTTCATAGACAGGCCTATATAAGCATATTTCATTAAATATGATCGATGTATGAGTTCGCAAACTGTCACTAGATTTCATATGCTTCTTCATTAATAATAAGCGGTATACTTAAACACTTAAAGGTCTATGCGCATGCATCTAGAATTGAATAAACGATTACAAAGAGAGTGAAGTTTTGAGCAGACTCTGATCTTTTTTATTCTGAGTTAAAGCTTTTTTTTTAGTTTCTGATTTTAAGATGACCAACATTTGAGGACTATTGAAACTGTGTAGGGGCGTAGCTAGCGGGTTTTGAATGAAGAGGTGTAGATGTGGTTTTTGCCGACAAAATATCGCCTTCTGTAACAAGATGTACAGCCATGGTATGACGGCATGGGTTCCAGGGGCCCGTATGAGGGCCCTGGTAGTGAAGCCCTGGTAGGATCCAGGGGCGAAGTTCCCGGAAGCTCTGGAATTACTGTGATTTCGATGCCCCAAAATGGCTTCAAATTTATACAACAAATTTCAATGCAGTTTACATGACTCAGAGAACATGTATTTTCGACAGTTCAATTGATAAAAATAAGATTTTCTTTCAATTTGGAAGCCTCAATCAAGGGCGAAGTCATGGTAGGGGTCCAGGGGCGAAGCCTCTAAAGATTAAGTGAATTTGATGCCTCCAAATGGCTTTAAAAATAATACAAAAATTTCAATGAATTTTACATGTGGACACATGCATTTTCAACTGTTCAATTAATGAAAATAATCAATCAGGTCGAAGTCCTGGTTTAGGGGTTCGGAGCGAAGCCCCGGAAACTCTACAAATTATGTGAATTTGATGCCCCAAATTACTTTTAATATGATACAATAAGTTCAATGAAGTTTTGATGTGGACACATTAATTTTCAACTGTTCATCAATTGATAAAGATCATTTTTTTAATCAAAAAATCTCTGGAGATTTATTTATTTTTATGCCCGAACTATATTCAAATAATACAGCAATTTCAGTGAAGTATAAATGAGGACATACAAAAAACGCTATACGAGAGTATCTTGCGATAACAGCTTCAAAATGTTTAGGTTTTGTTTGCGTCGGCATTTGCCAAAATTATTAAATTTTTGATTTGATAATACATTTTTTGCCATCTGAACCGTAACAGCTTCATAATTAGTACGTTTTTGTTTGTGTCGGCATTTACCAATGTTATTATTTTCATTTTTTAATATTTTTTTGCCTCTTCAACCTCAACCCGTGTTAATTTACCGACCAGTCTGATGATTTGCCGACAGACCAATTTAATGGGGGCACATGACTGGGCGGACAGCTAACTCTTCAACCCTGCTGAAGGCCTGTTATCGTCTCTAACGTGGGAGGTAAACAGGATTTCAATTCGTGTGTTTCTATTGGTCGACAGTGGTCCAATATTCACTTATACCTATTTACTCGTTTTGAAATAAAATGTACACCGCCATATTTAAATCATGATAATTTACATCCTAAATTTCCGTTGTTGAAAATGATGAGAAATTGTTTTTTTTTCAATGGGAGAAGATGGCGATAGTGAGCAGAAAATCTTGACGCAGATTAGCAGTTGAACGCAATTTGAGAATCTTTGATGTTTGAATTTTAAGAAAAATATAAAGAATAATATTAAAGAAATTTAGCTGTATGACTATTCATACATCATCACTTTTGCACATGCTAAAAATTTATACAAACGTAGATTTATAAGTGCTATACATTTTCTTTAACGTCCTGAAAGCATCCAGTGTTGGACATTATATCAAAACGGCCTTCGATAACCAGTTGTGAACTCACTAGTTTCACCAGGAAACCGGGATTTGAACCCGGAACATGCGGGTTAAAGGAACATGCGGGTTAGAGGACAAAGCATTAACCATTACACCACGGAGGTATATTGTAATACTTAAATTCTATTTCATTTAAATACTATTCCGCTCAGAATATAATCTTTTTTTATCTGGGTAAATAATCTCTATCGTACCTGTTTCTAGACCTTGAAAGGTATTCGTAATTATGTTAATAAACCATTATACTTATCAGTCCGGGACTTTTGGTGTAATAAGAAAATACACCAAAACTTGGAGCTTCGTATTCATTAAGATCAATAGAGGCCGCCATTTTAACTTGTAGTAACGTTGTATCAGTGTGAATTTTACTACGAGCACGGTAGTATTTGTGTAATGCAACGTATGATGCATGTATGATGCATGTACACGGTATCAGCGATGACTAAGCCAACACATAATCATGTGTCGAGAGGGCTGTTCAAAAGGTTAACGACCCGTCAACGGAAAGTCTTTTGTCATTTTATTGCAAAGTCCACGGTAAAATTGAAATGTCCGCGGTCAATTCTAATAAATATTCATTTGATATCGGTTTTTCCTTTCGAAAATACCCCCGCCTTTTCATTAAAAATTCCCATTGACTTAAACGTTGTCACTAGTTAAAATGGCGGCCCCCATGGAACGTGTAATGAATACGAAACTCCAAGTTTTAGTGTATTTATTACACCAGAAGTCCAGGAATCTCCCGGACTAGTTATCATGTTATATCAGAAGTGTGTTGCAAACTGGACCGTTTTCTGTAATTAGTTTAACAATTGGGAAAGCTATAGAAGAGAGGTTTTTTGCTGCAAACAACTAAAATATTGCAACAGAAAATTAACATTAAGAAATAGCACGAGCCATTGTTACAACGAAATGATAAAAGAGATTTCCCAAACATTGAAGAAAATTTCTGAAAATTAAGATTTTTTTTACCGAAAACCGAAGAAAAATTACCCCAACATGAAAGAAATTTTCCGAAAATTGAAGAAAATTGCACGAAAGTGCTGTAAATTTCCTAAAAATTAAAAGAAATTCCCCGATAATTGGAAAGAGATTTCCCGAAAATTGTAGGAAATTTTCCAGAAATAGCCTTAAAATGAACTTGAGGAATGTTTCCAAAATTGCAAGAGAAGGAAGGAAATTTTGCCAAAATCAGACAATTGAAAGAGAATTCCAAAAATGGAAGAATTCCCGAGTAGCAACAATTTTCCCGCTTAAAAATGAGAAATCTTGAGGCTTCATGTCCCCCCCCTGAGGGCTGACCTTCCTACGCCTCTGGAGTCTGGCCTGAGGGCAGTGGCTTATCCAGCTGTAGCATCCAGTTTGCGGAGGGGTGAAACTGCAATTTGGTTTATGCAAAAAAGTGGCGCAAGTTTTAATTGCTTAAATTAATCGTGAGCGTATGTGGGTGGGGGCACACAAGAAGGGGTGTAGCAGTGTAGAATGCGTCGGACTTTAAAAGTTTTGATTCGAAAATACGTATTTTCGATCAAAAATTGAATATTTTGATCATGTAATTGCTGGAAAATTATGACGCCAGACGCCTTTTGTAAAAAAAAAAAAAAAAAAAAAAAAAAGTGAAAACAAATACCGGTTTAATTATACCCAGATAATATTCAAATTAAAATAACAGGCTTATCAATGTCCGTTAGTAATATCTGAACCTTTTAACTTGTTGATATTTTCGTCATCTCTTCTTTATTTTACAAGATATGAAATAAACCAAGAATTGAACGAATTCCAGCACTCTTCCGGTAGGTACTTAACCAGGGGTGGACTGGCCAGTCGGTCCAACGGTCAGTCTTGATTCAAATTAGTTTCTAATATGTCTCACAAAGCGTGAAAAATCGGCGGGGCGGCCCACCGAGGGGTCAGACTCTCCCCACTTCAGTCCGTCTTGGCGCCCCTTTGCATTATGGGGCACCTCGACCGATGGATTTTTAATCCCCCAGCCCGGACGCGTCTTTTTTTTTTCTGCAGCCCAGAATTGCCATTACAGATTTTTTCAGCCAATCATATACAAGAATGACAATGACGTAAATATGAATATTCATTTACAACATTCGTCCTATTATATAAGACTGTATACTATAGCCTGTATAGTATGTAATGTATGCATGTGTACTCACTACGACTACGCACTCTGTCCAAAAAGAAAAATCGGGACTTAGAGAAAAATATTCCTAAAGGATAAAACTCACCTACAACTTAAACAAAAGTCTATTTGGGCATGAACTCGTACTTGGCCTAGGCATACCTACAACTAGTGCGAATTATCTCACGCATATATAGCAACTTGAAGATCTACGTATACAACGTGAGAACTATCGCTATACAAATTTGATTTTTTTGAAGTGATTATTTGCAGGGCAGCCCTGCGAATATCCACACAGTATCTCAAGCCAGCACTGCGAATAAGGTTAGGGTTGGGGTTAGGTTTTAGGTTAGGGTATATGTTATCACCGCCCTGCGAATAAGCCCCACCTTGATATTTACACACTAACCAAAAACTCCGTACCTACAACACGTGTCAAGGGAAAGTGTTAATGCAAGGGAAAGTCGCTTAACTACTACTATATAAATTATGTCTTAATTTTCATACAAGGAGCGAGTGTTAGAACTTCAATCAGAACACCACTTACCAAAATATTGTTAACTACTTCTTCGTTATTCAAAAGAGGATTCGCTTCGTAGCATATTTTAAATTGTGCCATATCTCTAGTGTCAGGTTTTTTCTTTTGTTTTCCGGCAAAGTAATGTTATTACGTCGCGGTCATGGAATTACTAAGTCCCATATTATTTCGTCAGACGATCGATAAGTCATAAGTTGTATATAAATATTCATATTTAATTACGTCATCGTCATTCTTGTATATGATTGGCTGAAAAAATCTGTAATGGCAATTTTGGGCTGCAGAAAAAGCGCAGCCTGAACATTTTGTGGTTTCTTGAGTAGTTGAGGCAGGGAGCTGTTACTTCAAAGTAACAGCTCCCTCAGAATGGTTGAGGCAAAATTTGTAATTACGCAGTGGATGTCAGGAGAAATAAATCGTTTAGATGATCAACGGGGTTAACCTTTCCTCAAACTTTTCAAATTTGGCATACATTTTTAGTATAGGCGAAGAAGGGAGCATGGGATTATTATGACTGTCAGTCAATACTTGATCTGTTGATTGAGTAAGCAATTTCTAACAAACTGACAGAAGCAATTTGTCAAGATATGAAAAATTTGAATTTTGGAGCTTGTCCTGTTGCTATAATATTTCATAATGAGAATTTGGAAATTCAAATGTGCCTGAAGTCGAGTATAAACTGAAGCAAAATTTGAAACCTATGGAAAAATCATCTGAACAGAAAGACATTGATGTATTTGTTGATGAAAATCTTACCTTTGAAAGTCATATGCATGAAAAGATTAATAAGGCAAATGAAGTGCTTGAAGCAATCAAAAACCTTTCAGTACCTTGACAACCAAACATTTAAATCATTGTATACAAGTATGGTTAGGCCATAGCTCGAATATTGTAATTCAGTCTGGAGAAAGAGATTAATATGTTAGGGAATCTCTATAGAGAAGAGGCCTCTAGAGAAGAGCCATTCCCAGGAACGGACCAACTGAATGATGCTGAAAGATTTGCTGAGTTAAAGCTCTTCCCATCATTCACCTACCAGAGAGTGTGACGTCATTCGCCCCATACTACGTAGTATAGGCCGAATGACGTCACGCTCTCTGCACCTACTACAGGAGGCATCAAGGAGATCTCATAGAGGCTTATAAGATTATAACACATAAATATGACTCTGAGGTATGTGATATGTTTGAATTTAGTGAAATTGGTATAACACGGGGACACAACAAAAAGATATACAAGGAAAGATCGCGACTGCAGATTAGACAAAACCAACAAAAATCGGATTGTTGACATTTGGAATACGTTACTTCAAAAAGTGGTGGACTGTAAAACAGTGTTGTGATATGAAAGAAATTTTGATAAATACTGGAAAAACCAAGACAACAAATTGTATTACCGCGCACATATAAGCAAGGGCGTAAGAAGCGGGGTAGGGCTGGGGGGGCTGTATTCCCCAGTCAAAATTTAGGGGGGCTAAACTATGCTTTATCCCCCACCCCACTTATCATATACGAAAACCCCTTATAAGACTTATTTATACCCACTTTAAATAATATAACTTTATAGGATATTGTCATATGTTCTAATTTCTTCGATTATGTTGATAAAAAAGGTAATGTAATTTCGATGGAGACTTTATTACTTCTTAGCACCCTCATAATCATTTTGAGCTGATCGAAGCTGTGTTAAACATAACATATGCGTGCTACCGCAGACTCTGAGTGCGGGCAGCATACTTTTTTCTTTCTCAGGAGTGTTTAGAGCAATTTGCGTTTGTTCCGTTGAAAATTAGACTGATTTAGAAGGATTTTTAACTGATATCAATGCAAATTGTCCTAAAATCTCCTGGGGAAAAAAAAAATACGCGTGCGGGCATCTGTGACACCTAATGTGTTTGTACCGTTGTACGTACATAACAAATTATACGTACCGCTGTACGTGCACGCATGTCTACTGCCGGTACAACTGATGGCAAGCATAGGCGTAGGAGGCGGAGGGGGGGGGGGTGAACTTGGGGTGAGTTGGGGGGCTGCCCCCAACAAAATATTTTTGTGAAAATTCGGGCAATATTCTGAGAATATTTCGGGGAAGTACCCTGGCGGTGGCACTTAACATAAACAGTAGGTACGTATCCGCGTTATGAAAATCGCGGAAAAGGGGGGAAATTTTACAACAAACGCGGACCGCGAATTAGCAAAAAGGGTACTTGAAAAAATTGGTCCGCGATTTCAAAAGAAAGGGGTGTTGAACCAATGGGTTGAATTCTTCATCCCACTAATTTCCACAAGGTAATTTTACCGGCCGGCGGTCACTTCAGGCCTAAAATCAGTGCCTAATTTCACGCCCTTGTTGGAAAGCTTAGTCATATCAATTAGTTTGCTACTTCAACATCGAACGCAGAGAGGTCGAACTTAAATTGCACCCGATTTAAGGAAGGTTTTTATGATCAATTTAGTGAAAATAAAGTTTAACAATTATAACTTTTTAAAACAACGGAGATCACGCTGAAGTTATTAAAAGGTGCAGGCCCCGAAAATATATGTAGAGTCCGACTCCTCCACCTTTGGTTCCCATGAGTTGAAAAAGTATTGTCTGGGCCAAAATCAGCTTGTAAAAACATTTTTATTCCATTTTTGTAAATGAATAACAATTTGAGCAACACCTATAAAATCAAGGAAAAATATTTAGCTTTTTTTCGATTTTTAAAGCCATTTCCTGCAGTCTGGGAGGCATTTTTCCAAGGTGGCGCGTAGCGTAGGTAGTTGTTGTTTTTATAATAATTTCACCCACTTGATACCAAGGGGCCCGCAGTATCCCTCTCGCCCCCGGCCCGCAGAACCCTAGTTACGCCACTACTATTATAATATGTACATTAACATGTTCAAAATTGGGGGGCTGTATTTTTCGGGCAAGTCGTTACAGCCCCCTCAACCAAAAAAAAAAAAAAAATCAAATTGGGCTCCTACGCCCATGATGGCAAGCATGAGTGGTCAAAAACACCAATCGAGTTTAAAAGACTTCTTCCGAAAGAAGGTCAGCAAGAATGTCACTTGTTCATTCTGCTTTGAAAAAAAAAGAGAAAAAAAAAATGCCCAAAGCGCCAAACATGCCCAAGAAACCATGCCAAAAAATGAGGTTTCTGAGTGGGGATGGGGGTCGAGGTCCTTGGAGAAATAAAGCTCAGCCCCCCCCCAGGAAAAAAATGCTCCTACGCCACTGCATATAAGTATCAATACTGCACCAAAACATTATACAACAGTAAAAGAAAGTGAAGAGCTAAAATCAAGGACCAGCCGGACCTCTGCAGTTCTGTCAGAACATGATTTATGAGTATTTGTGAGTATAAATCGTGATTAAGAATTATCTCATGGTGAAAAAGTATCGTCCTCTGGATCCGTCCTGCAAATAGATATTAGGTACTTCAATTGGCACATACATATTTGACGTAAAAATACAAAATAGCATCAAGTGTTCAAACACAAAATTATGAAAGACACTTCCTGTAATTGCTTTGATGTTTTTGTACGACCATAAAAAGTAGGCCTATAATCTGATAATCATCATGAAAGAACAAGATATGAATATTTTCTCAATAACCTCATCATAGACCTTTTCAAATCTGAATCGAAAATTTCTGCAAAACGAATTTAAATAATGTCACATGACTGATCACCGAACAAACTTGGATAGTTTGGTGAAAACAAAGTGATGAAACACAAAAATATACTTTCTTGTGGATTGTAGCCGTGATATGCCTACACGTATAATGGTGAAAGGAATCAAATATGCAAGCGCCGGGCCCCCTTATTTTGGAAACCCAGTCTTGTTTGAAGAATTTTTTCCCCTTCGATGTAAGAAGGAGATATTATTTTGACCCCTGACTGCCTGATCAGAATATCCTCGGATTGCTTCCACCCTACATTCCCTATACCCAAGAGCGCCGGAACGGGTGAGACAGGCAGGACAGGTGGGACATATGCCCCACCAATAATTTCGACGATCATAGTTTTTTTTCTTCTTCTAATTACATCATTAATTAAGATAAGCTTAAAGAGGCAAGATTAAATCATTGTATGATTTTGAGTGTCCATAAAGACAAATTTGACAAAATGGATATTGTTAAAATTGGAAAGGAACTTAGTTTGGCAAATGACTCAAGATTGTCAACATTTGACAGTTTCGGTGAAAATAGCGATTCTACAGGTTTTTTTTTTCAAATTGGTTGCATAATTCAGTGTAATTTTAAAGAAGAAAATATTTTAAATTAATTGAGCTTATGCAATTAGGTCAGCAGGTCAATGTGAGTATATGACATTGTCAGTTTATGACAATATATATATTATCTGAAACGATTGTTTTCTTAAGAAGGGCACAATATTAAGGATTTTTAAGTACCAAAAGCAGAAAAATTGCATTTCCTAGCACCAATTTTCAAAAAACAAAAAACCCACTACTCCCGTCTTCTTGCCCCACCAATCTGAAGCTCCTTCGGCACCCCTGATATCTACACACTTGTGCAAGTCTTCGTTTACCCTTCTCTCATGACCAGGGCTGCTAAGAGGTGCAGTGGTTAAGCTGGCATGCGCGCCCGTATGCGAAAGGTACCGCCGAGTTCGACTCCCTCCGTGCTGCCGTGAGCATTGCATTGTGTCCTTGAGCAAAACATTTTCCTCTACTTGCTGGAGCAATGTAGCTGTAAAATGAGTATCAGCACAGCAGTGCTGGGGAGTTAACATGCGATGGGCGATGGTTGGCGCACGTCCACCAGGGCCCGTCATGTGTTCTCTATTACTGAGCGTAATGGGCATGGGGTGCACTTGACCCCCCCCCCCCCCCTCTCAAAAAGATTTGCTAGTCATTGCTTTTTCTGTAATAAAATATACAATTTTTAATTACATATATATTCACGGAATATTTATTTTTGTCATTCAACTAAAAGATCTTGCATGCTTTTAAACATGCATTTTAAAATATATGCTATAATTGAAGCTCTTTATATACATGATTGAAATTTGAGATATCAAACATGTTTTTTTAAACATGGTGTTTATCGCTCACCTTTCATAAGCACAGAATCTTCGTCCACTGCGAGTATAGATGGTGTGACATCTTCAGCTGTCGCCATATTGATCCGCGAATTTCAGAGTTCGTCATATATAATCACGACTTGTGCGTCAAAGGATGAAAATGGTCCAACTGCATACCTGTCGTATATTAAATATTGTTGAAACTTTGTCAGGATATTATAAACTTTCATTCCCTAATCAAAATTTACATATTTTCTCGTTGTTTTTATCACAAGGACTCCGACGACACTATTCTTCTAGGTAAATGAAAATGAACGGGTCAACATGGACTGTATTATCGCAATGGTAAGGCTCCTATGCAGTCAGACTGCATAAACATTCATATAATAATGGATGATGGAGCTTGTCAAAGGAAGAAATGCAACGCTTACAAAATCCAATAATTAAACGGGACTTACTTAAGTTTGATTGGAATTCTATGGACATATCACACAAACAGAGGAATACATGCATGACATGAGAGATTGTCGCCTGTACTGCTGTTGACGACTTACCTGTTTACAGTACTTACTCAGGACCTACTGTCTGACTGTGGAACGGTTACATTCAAGGATGTCTTCCACGTGGGAGGCATTAAAGGTATTTCCTCTACCAGTCTATAGCTTTTTGCAGTTTTTATGACTTTGCATGTATGTTGCCAGAAACATTTCTTGCATTTGGCGCTATTTATTGAAATGTGACACCGTTTAATAATACAAGTTCCTAGTATTTTCCATCCCCAATTCTTTAGGGTTTTTTCCCTTTATCTGTGATATAAATTATTGTAAAATGATATAATATATAATCATTATACACATTACTGTATAACTCCTGCATAAGGTATAAGCCTATGGCGGATAAAATAAAGTTTTATTTGAAATTTCTATAATAGTTGCAGCAGATAGCTTAATTCTTGTATTGTGATAGTGCATCCAGACTAATCTTAAACTACGATAGTTTTGACGTGGTCTTTAAGACGTTTATCTCAGATGCTTTTGATGCGGTCTTTAGTCAGTTAGTTGCCTTGTAGCCTCATGTCAATTTAAGTTTCCTGCCACAACCTGCCTGTTATCTTGAGGTTTTATGAAGTTAGCAAGTTAGATGGCGAAGAGGTTCCAAAATTGTTTTGAATAGGTGGTAAGCAGTATACTATATGTCAATATGCTCTCAATGCATGTATTCCAGATGTGAGAGGTGAGGTTAAAATACAAATATATTAATTAAATAAGGGAAGGAAAGAGAGGTTTAGATCAGGTGGAATAAATTGCTGTTGCACAGAAAGGTGATAAAGTTGGAGGTAGGATTGTTCTTGAAAAGATCGGAAATTGAGATGGAGGGGAGAAGTGTGATCTGAAGTTCAGGTATATGGGACAGATTAAGAGGATATGCTTGATCGAAAGATCGGTGTTGTATAGGGCAGAGAAGAGCAGGGGAGCTGGAAAGTGGTGAGAGTGGGTGAGAGAGGTGTGGCCGAGGCGGATGCGGGTGATGCGACTGTGCAGGGGAGGGGGGAGGGACGCTGGTCCCGACTTTGGGTTTGATGGTGTGAGGTTTGTTACTGGTCTCGTGATTCCAGGAGTCTTGCCAGGTCTTACTGAGGAGCCGGAAGTGGAGAAACGGAGGTCTGAGTGCGGGATAGGAAAAGGAGAGATGTGATTCGACAGAGCATTGTTGGCGGCTCTCTCGTTGCCGGGAATGCCGACGTGGCTGGAATCCATAAAAATATCATTTTTCAACCTAAGGAGGTAAGAGCGTGAAGTTTATTGAGCATTTGTACGATGAGTGGATTGGACCAGAGCATGTTGAGGATGTCAGTGAGAACGGATTTAGAGTCGGAGAAGATGACGAAGCGGGGGCGGAAGGAGAGTTCAACAATGTTTAAAGCCAGGAGGGTGGCCTTTGCTTCAGCGGAGTAGATTGAGACTCTATCGGGCAGCCTTGAGGAGAAGATGAGGCCGGGACAGGCGGCGGCGGCTACTGCAGAGAAGCCTTCCCATGTGGAGCCGAAGAGGAAAGAGAAGTCGTGGAATTGTCTACTGAGTTAGCAATATTTGGAGCGAAAGAAGGCTGGGTTGTGGAGAGCTTTCGTGTAGGAGGAAAGGCCAAGAAAAACCTTGGGGGGATTGATAACCCAGGTGGGCGTGGGAGGGATAGTGTGCCTGGCAATCGAGAAAATGTTGATATTGGCCTTGGTCAGTTGGTGAAGTGAGAGTGCATCTGGATCCCGAAAACTTTGAAAGACAATGGTCTTTATTAATACAGTTAGTCTATTGCAATGGTAGCTTTGATTTTGGAAAGGAGTTACAATGAACACTATTTTGGCACTATATCCAACAGCATCAAGGGAAGGTAACTTTCCATACAAATGATGAGCATAGTGGTAATAAATTAGAACAATGCAAAATGTTTTAATTCTGAACTTGTGCAGCTGAAGGGGTAAGATTCAAGTGTCAGATTGCTTGACCTTGGGATAATTTAAGTGTGGTGTCTATATGGGAAAGTGAATAGGCTTTGCCACACAAATTAATACCAGTACATGATCATTAGATATCATTGGCTATTTGACCCCCACTCCTTCAATACCACCTAAAGCTACCCTGGTTGATGATCCTTTCCATGATTTTACAGAGAATTGCTGAGTTCTTTCAGAAAAATCCTCCGGATAAAATTATTTCCTTCCTTCATCATGCTTCCCTCTACAACCATATTTAATTCTCCTCTTCCACCCCCTCTCTACTTTGTTTTTACTTCACCCATGCACCTCCTCCCTCGATCACAGCTTTCTGACTTTTGTTCTTGAATTTCTCTCATTCTACCCTGCTTCCTTTCCTTCCTACCTCTAGAATGATCTGACCTCTCAGGCACAATTTGACCCTCGTTGTCGTGGTGTCGTTAAGACCTCATCAAACAAACAAACAAACAAACAAACAAACAAACAAACAGAGACAGCAGGTGAGGGCGATGGGGCGGTAGCTGCAGGGGTCGGTGCTGCCCTTCCCCGGTTTGGGGGAAGGGGTGATGATAGCTCTCCTCGAGGGTGAAAGGAGTGTGAGGACCAAATCTGGCTGAGGATGGTGAGAAGGGTAGCGGTGGCCTTGTTGGGGAGGTGTTTCAGGAACTGGTAGCAATGTTATCTGGGCCCTTGGAGGTTTGCTTGCTTTAAATCAGATAGGGTAAGAAGGGTGTTGAAGCTCTCGGTGTTGTCGAAAAGAAAGGTAATACTCCGGGTTTCGCCGCGAGTTTTTTTGGCTTTGAAGGCATTAGAGTAGTTTGCCGAGGACGAGATGTTGCTGTGAAAGAGGCGGCGAGGAGGTTAGCGATATTTATTTCCCCGGTGAGATGGGTGGAAAACTTGCCCATCCTGCCGTGGAAGCTGTTTACCACACTCCAAATCTTTTTGGTGGGGGGTGTTGGTGATGAGAGAGAGATGAAGTTGTTCCAAGTGTTGGTTTGATTGCGCCTGGCTTTGGCACGGCTGATGTGAAAGAGTTGAGGTTGTGGGTGGTCTGGTTTTTTTCTTCTTCTTGATGGCAGTTTTGCAGTCATCGTTGAACCAGGGGTTGGGTGGTTAGGTGGTTTGGGAATGGAAGAGGTGGCTATGTTGATAAGGATTTTACTGAAGTTTAACATGGGATCCTCACCCTCGAGGAGATGGGGGGGGGGGAAGTTGCAGAGGGTTTCGAAAAGGGGCCAGTTGGCTTTCTTAAGGTTCCAGTTGGGGGTGTGGTCTGCGGGAGTTTAAAGGTTGGAGTGAATTAGGAGAGGGTAATGGTCACTACCACAGAAGTCAGCAGTGACCTTCCACCTAAAATCAAGGAGGGTGGGGGAACAGTTAGATAGGTCAATACAGGTGAGGGGAGCCTGTGGCAGGGTGAAGGTAGGACGGAGAGTTACTGTTGAGTAAGGAGAGGCTGTGTTGTCGAAGAGTGTTTTCAACGAGCTTGCCTTTGCGGGTGGTGATTGTGGGCGTTGAAGTTACTAAAAAGGATGAAAGAAAGTGGGGGTGAAAGATAGAGGTTGTTAAGGCTGGTTGGGTAAACGTTGGCGTTGGGGGAGATAGATATTGCAAAAAGTGAAGGTTATCTGGAGGGAGAAAGAGATACAGATAACCTGAAGGTCGGTGTTCACGTGAATAGGGCTGTGTGGGATATCGCGTCTAACGAAAACGGAGACGCCCCCACAGGCCCTATCGGTGTCCTATTGATTTTATGGTAGCAAGAGAAGTTATTGAGGGAATAATGTCAGTGTTTTCAGGAAGGTTTCTTGTAGGTAAAAGACGATTGGGTTGAAGATGTTGGCCAAAAGTTCAATTTCTTCTGAGTTGGCCTTAAGGCTCCTGATCTTCCATTAAATGTTGTGAGTGTTATTGTAATTGTTTCTGTTGTACGCCATAAGGAGGCGGTGGGGTTATCTAGAGGAAGATCTGTTGTGTCTGGGTTGGCTTGCTTTTTCTTTAGATCTGTTTCTGTTTCTTTGGGAGCGGTTGTTTTTAAAATTGGACAAGAATTATGTTCGGTGGGTTCCTTAATCGAACAATCCATGTTCTCTTCAGTGTCATACATGTGGGTTTGGATGGCAGTCTGTTTGTTGTTCAGGTTGGCTTGAATTTGATGACAGGTGTTGGGGTTGGGAACGGGTGGGGGAGGGGGTCTTAGAAAAGAAAGGAAGGTTGGGGAGAGAGGTGGTTTGTGTAATGGGTGTGGTTGGGTTGTTGGCAAAGACGATGGGCAAGAAGAGCCAGATGAGGCCGGTTTGGGCATGTGAATCAATTTAAGTTGTGTTTAAGGAATGGGGGGGGGGGGGGAGGGGGGATATTGGTGTTTGAGGAGACTGTGCGTTGAGTAGAAAGGTTTGGTATTGAGGGAAGCGAGGAATTGCTTCCTGATCTCCGGGTAAGTGGTACTGAGATTAAGGGTTTTCAGTTTAGTTATCTGCTTTTCCTGAAGCCAGGTGGGGTAGTCTTTTGGAGAAGGAGGATGGTTGGCTTGGGTGGGTACCGTCGCAATTGGTGCAGTGTGGGGTGTTGGTGCAAGAGGCGCTGTTTTGGTCCGAGGCCCACAGCGCGCTTGGCTGCAGCAAGAGTTTTTTTTTCTTTTTCCATGGTCATACCTCTGGCACTTATGACAGCGGAGAGGGTTGGGAATGTAGGGGCAACTGGGATTCTCAGATAGCCAGTGGTGATGTGGGAGGGGAAAGTTGGTGTGGCAAAAGACAGGAAGATGGTATTGGTGGTTGTTTCGGCACCAACTCTCAAGTTAAGGATGAGACGACGGGCTCAGTGACGTATTGGCTGGCATGTTCCTCAACGAGGTCTTCATCAGTTCATTGGTCAAGCAGGCAAACAAGGTCCCTGGTCCATGCAATACTAGTTCAGCGTCATGCATATCAATGACTTTATGACCATATGTAAATGCAATATCAGTTCAGCTACATGAAAAAATGCCAATGCTGTAATCTTTTTTCCATGGCCATACCTCTGGCACTTATGACAGCGGAGAGGGTTGGGAATGTAGGGGGCGACTGGGATTCTCAGATAGCCAGTAGTGATGTGGGAGGGGAGAGTTAGTGTGGCAAAAGACAGGAAGATGGTATTGGTGGTTGTTTCGGCACCAACTCTCAAGTTAAGGATGAGACGACGGGCTCAGTGACGTATTGGCTGGCAAGTTCCTCAACGAGGTCTTCATCATTTCATTGGTCAAGCAGGCAAACAAGGTCCCTGGTCCATGCAATACTAGTTCAGCGTCATGCATATCAATGACTTTATGACCATATGTAAATGCAATATCAGTTCAGCTACATGAAAAAATGCCAATGCTGTAATTAATAGCTCTATGACCCAATGTCAATGCAATACTAGTTCGGCTTTATGATGACCAAATGCCAATGCTGTTAATATATGATGACCGCATGACTCTATGCTGCTATGCAATGGTAGTTCAGCTTCATGACTAGGCCTAAATGTCAACTGCTATTATCAATTTAACTACATGACCAAACTGATGCTTTCTTTTACAGTTTGAGTTTTCCAACCAATGTCAAGCATTTTCCCCCTGTACTTTTATCAAGTTTTCAACCTATCAAATGCTACTAATATGGGTCCATGTATATGTGAGTACTGTACACAGTGGCGTAACAAAGATTTTCAAATTTGAGGGGGGATTAAATTAAATCGACACGATACTCAGGGGTGTAGTTGAGGTAACACCGAAGGTGTCACTTCAAGCGCAAACCGCTGGACTTGTGGGCGTGGGGTCAGGTGGCCCTCTTAAGGGCCCCTAGTGGGGTTTAGGGGCGAAGCCCCGGCAGTGGTCCAGGGGCGAAGCCCCCGGAAGCTCTCGCAAAATTGACATTTCAATGGCAAAAACGTATGTTACAACGCATAGTAAGAATGTGTATTATACAAGACAAAATTCATGTCAAAGAGAGCTATAACACACCATATACAAAACACAAAATCATGGAAACGCATGTGGAAATATGTTTTATTGTTTACATGGTTAGGTTTATCGTCACTCTTCAGAAAATATGGGTTGTCTAAAAGAAAGGTTTTCAATAATTTACTACAAACTTGTGTAAATGTTGTCAAACTTTAAAAATGAGCCTCTTCTGTATCACGTGCACTCCAACACCCACTTTCCCCCTCTCTCTCCTCTCTTCCCCACTTTCCCCTCTCTCTCTCTCTCCTCTCTCCCCGTCTCTCTATCCCCCCTCTCTCCCCCTCTCTCTCCCCTCCCCTCTCTCCCCTCCTCTCCCCCCTCTCTCCCCCTCCTCCCTCTCTCTCTCCCCTCTCTCCCCTCTCTCTCCCCTCTCTCTCCCCTCTCTCCCCTCTCTCTCTCCCTCTCTCTCTCCCTCTCTCTCCCCTCTCCCCCCTCTCTCTCCCCTCCTCTCTCCCCTCTCTCCCCTCTCTCCCCCTCTCTCCCCTCCCCTCTCTCTCCCTCTCTCCCTCTCTCCCTCTCTCTCCTCCCCTCTCTCTCCTCTCTCCCCTCTCCCCCTCTCTGTCTCTCCCTCTCTCCCTCCTCTCTTTCTCCCCTCTCTCCCCCTCTCTCATTCTCCCCTCTCTCCCCCATCTCTCTCCCTTTTCTCTCTCCCCCCCTCTCTCCCCCTCTCTGTCTCTCCCTCTCTCCCCCTCTCTCTTTCCCCTCTCTCTCCCTCTCTCACTCTCCCCTCTCTCTCCCCTATCTCTCTCCCCTTTTCGCCCCTCTCTCTCCCCTCTCTCTCTCCTCTCTCCCTCTCTCCCCTCTCTTTCCCATCTCTCCCCCCTCTCTTTCCCCTCTCTCTCTCCCCCTCTCTTTCCCCTCTCTTTCCCTTCTCTCCCTCTCTCCCCTCTCTCTCTCTCCCTCTCTCCCCTTTCTCTCTCTCTCTCTCTCTCTCTCTCCCTCTCTCTCTCCCCTCTCTCTCCCCTCTCTCCCTCCCCTCTCCCCTCTATTTCTCCCCTCTCTCTCCCTCTCTCCCCCTCTCTCTCTCTCCCTCCCTCTCTCTCCCCTCCCTCTATCTCCCTCTCTCCCCCTCTCCCCTCTCCCCCTCTCTCCCCCCTCTCTCTCTGTATCCCCTCTCTCTCTCTCTCTCTCTCTCTCTCTCTCCCCCTCCTCTCTCTCTCCCCTCTCTTTCTCTCCCGGCTCTCTCTCTCCCCCGGCCTCTTTCTCTCCCCGGCCTCTCTCTCTCCCCCTTTCTCTCTCTCCCGGCCCCTCTCTCCTTTGTGTCGTAGTTCATGTGTTTAGATAAGAATTCACAAATGTGTAATATATTATTTACCGAAGAACCTTTTTCTAAGAAAGTGCTCTTTTGAAATCTAAAAACAAAATAATAAGCACCTGGAATGTCAAAGCTTGTTGAACCGACGGCACCAATCTGAACCGACGGATTTAAGTATTTAGGCAATCGCCACCCCCTCTCCCTCTTCATCCCCCTCTAACTACGCCACTGACTGTACAATCTCTTGTTCAGCTTTACGACAAAATGTCAATGCTGAAGTTCACTAAAGTTTCCTTGTAGCAATAACATGAAAACTACATGTTTTTTCTGTTATTACAACATAAACACCATCTTAGATGGTTAGGGCAAGTATTAGAAAGAATAATCATTTCATTCAAATGATTGACCTAAGACATGCTGCAGTAGGTAGTTGTATGATTACGCAACTTTTCAGTTGTTTGACAAAATCTTTTGTCTTCAAGATAATAAACATTCAAGTAGTTTGTATACTTAGTGATATACTATCCACGAATTATAAATTTTCCACAATGAAATTGATTTGTAGTTGTGAATACTATCCACGAATATAAATAACACACTCTCCTCCACAATGAAAGTAAGCAGCTCTCGTTACAACTTAAAAGAACCCTTATTTTACTTGAATTTCAACGCCATATAAACTGGAAAGAAGATAGAAATATTCCTTACCAAGCAAGAATGAAAAAGGTGAACACGGAAAGTGGTTCAGTGCTAAAACTTCTTCTAGAAACAACGGCACAAGTTTAAATGTAACTTGACCTAAGTTAAGGTAAGAATTCTTGAATATGCAAAGAGCCAAATACTGTGAGTAATTTCTCAAATGTTTTGGAAATTTATCTCTGCCTAATTCAACCCAAGTATACACTCAAAAAAAGTGCAAGAAGAAACTATACTTATACTAAAGCTTAAAAACTTACATCACAGGATCCAATACTTTTTCCACTGTTGTTTCTCCACAACAAAACGGATGAAAAAGCTAAAGCTTTATAAGAAAAATTCATTTGAAAAACAGAAAAAAGCAGGGTTGCTGGATGAACTAAAGCAAGAACTATCGGAGCGTAAACTCAAAAGCTCAACACGAACCGAAATGTCAAAGAGGTCCTCACTCCATGAGATTAAAACGAACACTGAAGCTGATCAATTGAAGAATCAATGCTTCAAGTGCGGTGTGATGAGGAGGTAGAATCTGGACATTGTAAATACGCCAAGTTTGGTATGCTTAACTGCTTGATTAGCACAATCAGATGTATCAGCCTTACGACAATGGCCGACTTGGCACGGCAATGGCAGAAAAACGTCATCTGATTCAATGTTCTGGTGGTTTACCGTCAATTTTCGGAGTCGTGTAAAATTTCCCAAGAAAAAATCTTAGTCGACCAAAACACTTTTTCTCCGCCGAATTCTTAAATTTGATTGCCTTTTTCTTAATCACTGGGAAATAATTGTTTAATTAATTAGATGATAAAACATGCAGTTCACCAGAACACGATTCGCCCATCTGCTCATCTTACACTCTTAATAAACACATGAAAGGAAAAAAACTTATTATTTGTAAAGAAATACATTAAAGAATAATTGTTTTGTATATGCATGAAATGGGCGGTCGGGCTCGCCATATTGGCAAGGCATATACAAGGGGGCACCTTGCCCCAATAATTTGCTAATCATTGTTGTTTTGTAACAAAGGATACAAACATGCTTGAATCATATGTATAATTAAAAGGATGTTCATTTTGCCCCTCTCCAATCCAATCATGTTTCCCTCTCTACCTGTCAACCTGAAATATCTGCCATTATGACATCACATATATTCTGCATTGGTCACTCTAAAACACTGGTGAATTTTGAAAGATAATAACTCCTAAATAGATTAAGATATCAACATGGCCTTTATCAACAATTTGTTTCTCTAATAGTTTTCTACCACTTCAATGGAAATCATAGGAATTTTCCTTTAATCAGAACCCTCCCCCCTTCCCCTTCCACTCTCTTGCTTTCGGGGGTGTCGGTCCCCTTGAGGATTTCGCTTTCAAGCTTCTTGCCTGCATGCAACAGGCAGACAGGTAAGTTCAATTGGTAGAGCACCTGCTTTCCAGCCGGAAGGTCGTGCGTTCGACCCCGATCGAGTCACACCATGAGACTTAAAAAACGTGTAGAAGAGCTTATGCCTCAGCTTTTAGAGACAAAAAACAGACAAAAATAAAACAGAGGGTGACTGTTGACATGGTTGACGCATGCGCCATCGTTCGTCGACATGCAAGTCTCTTATACCACACAATTTATACTGCTATGATAAACAAAATATACATATGGCGTACCAGTATTGTCACAACTGTTATATGAACAGGTACCAACAATTAGAATATCCCTGCAAATTAACTTTGTGTCTTCGGCTATCATATATCGTTTAATCGTGACTAATTAACCGTATGTCATATGTTCATACCATGGCATACAGCCATATGTGACTGTTCTAATATACTCTATCTGTGCAGGTATTCTTTTTGTATGCAAACAGCGATTCCAAAAGTATCCATCATTGATCATCAGATCAACAACTCAACAACTTCACATTCGGTGATCATGCGACAGATGTGTAAAGAGGCATTAATAATATTGTGTCTGTATGGTGGGGCTATATATGGTGTACAGGCTGTCAGAACCGTACTCCTGGAGAAGAAGGGCAAAGGGACTTCCCCCCCCCTCCCCCTTCTTCTTCCCACTTTCGGAATTAAATTTAGGAAAATAGAAAATATTTTGCTTTGAAGTTCTGATTGTATTTTTCTGAAAATTCATTCAATTGTTTTACCAATTCACATAGAAATAACCACACCGTCGCCGTTTTGACTGACTCCAGAATAAAATATCCATACCATCTTCCATGATCGTATAATTTAAATAGCAGTCACGTGACGTGGCTGAGTATGGGATGGAGCCTGAGTCTGACTTGGTTGCTTTAGGGGCAGGGGTGTAGCCAGGGGAACGGTTGGAGAAACAGCTCCCCCTTTTTCCATTCCCTTTGGATACCGAAAAATAAAATAAAACGGCGGAAAAGCGAGAAAAGAGACATTTAAACAAGCACTGAAGAAATTTTGGCACAAATTCCCAAAATTGAAGAAAACTGTCCAAAATTGAAAAGAATTGTCCGAAAATGAGAAAATTTTCCAAAAATGAAAGAAAATTGTCCGAAAATGAAGGGAATGTCCTGAAAATTGAAGAAAAGGAAGGAAATTTCCCAAAAGTTGTCCGAAATTTCCTAAAAATTGTACGAAAATGAAGGGAATTTTCCGAAAACTAAAGAAAATTGTCGGAAAATGAAGAAAAGTTACAGATTCGCTGCAACTTTTGATGGAAACTTAATTCATCAGTGCAAATTTGTGGGGCATAAGACAAATTTGCTTGCTAATCAAAAAATTTCCTGCAATTTCCGGGAAATGTTGCCAAATTTGACCAAAATATGTTTCCAAATTTCCCTACAATTTACCAACTTATAGTTTAAAAATTTCCCAATATGACCTCCCAGCCGGAAGAATGCATATAACCGATATTCTCTCCGATATAATTTTCTTTGATATTCTATATTTTTCGGGAAAATTCCTTAATTTTAGCAAAATTTTCTTTAATTCTTCTTCAATTTTCTAAAATTCTTGCCAAATTCTTCAAATTTCCAATAATTTTAATAGTTTTTCCTGCAGTTTTACCAATTCTATGTTTAAAATTTTGCAATTTGACTTGCCAACCGAGAAGATAGGATACAAGCGAGGTGAAATCCTCTCTAGTATCAGTTTCCCCGAGAAATTTCCTTTATTTCCCGGATTTTTTTTCCTTTTCGGGCAATTTTCCTTGATTTTTAGGAGAAAAAATTAGAATTAAATTTCATTTTCGAATTAGTCAAAACATTTTCAGGATTTTTTTTCAATTTTTTAAAACAATTTTTCCTTCAGTTTTATCAATTCTTTTCAATTTGATATGTTAATAATTTCTCAATTTTACTTCCCAAACGGGATGAAATCCTTTCAACAGCTTAGGGAGGTTTATTTTATTTTTTTCGTCAGTAAATCTTATATTTTACAGCCCCGCAGTCAAAATCGTCTATTAACTTGTCTGGTTGTACTACCTTAAGATGTGTAAAAAAGGAGAACTTTAACTTATCATAGGGGCCCGTGTGTTCAAGATACCCCTTGGCTCTCGGCGACACTGGTCCGGTGCATAAAATGTTTCCCACAGGTCACCCCCTTCTTTCCCACCCCCTTTAAATTTCTGGTGATATTTGGTGTCATCAGATAGCTGGAGAGGGTCAAGGGAAGCTAAAGTAGGGAGAGGCTCGGGCCCTTTAATATAAAAAATCTGGAGATTTTTCCACACATGCATCATCCACCCCATCCCTCGTGCAACTCAGCTTCACACAATAAGCTGTTATTCACCTTTTCGTCAACAACAAACAAGACCACAGTATTGGACCTAGCTAGTTTCTTATAATTCAGGGGTAGAAAAACTTTTCGAATTCCAACAACGAAACCGTTTAAGAGTAATAATTATTATTCTTTTTTGTGTGAAATGAATTATAGGAGGACCTAACACTGGCTTCCGCGACGCGCGCATCTCGTATTTTGCGATGCGCGGTGACGTGTTCGGTGCCCTTTAGTGATATCTTAGAAGTCAAATAGTGACACTCCCATGAAAAAATCCAGAATTCGCAACTACCCCATGAACAAAAAGTATTGCAGCTGGTACTGAAAATTCTTACCTGCGATTAATATATAGCCTATGTCAATAGAGCCTTATATTATACCAACTAGTTTCTTATAATCCAGGGGTAGTAAAACTTGTCAAATTCCAACAACAGAACCGTTTGAAAGTAATATCCATTTATTGACTTTTCCTCTTATTCCGTCAAGTAAATACATCCAAACCCAATGAGTTCTCTGCCCATACAACAGTTTTCACAACACTGCAGGTATTTTCAAATTTAATACATGGTATCGTATAACAACAGGAGTAATATACCTGGATTATTAAGCTGCTAAGTATGCTTGGATGGAAATAAAAGCACTTGAAGTGTTACACACAACCGATGTTTCTAACAAATTTCCAAACCATTAATTTTCTTCGCATGAACACACATAATATCACGGGTTATCATATTGAACGATATCCCAAGCACTGATCATACACGAGATATAATAATGATTCACTGCGCGTATAATGTAGGGAAAGAAAATGTTACAATGTGATATACCAGCATGCTGAATTCCCTGCAGGATCACATGCATGTTAACAAAAACCTAATATCAAAACAATTCTTATTCTCTTAATTAAACTCTCAAGCGATGGGTTTGAGTTTAAACAAAGGAGATCATACGCATGTAAGCGCATCAATTTCTACCACGATACTGATAGGCCTATATGACTGTATGAAAGGTATATACAAATCCGCATGATATGTAGCAAAAAAAAGAAGAAAATAGGGGGAGAGATTGCTGTTACCCACGGCTGTTTTATTGACAGTTACGGAGCACCGCAAGCAGACAAGGGTGGAATGTTTAAGTTTTTACCGCACTGTCAAGGAGGTTTCTCAGTAGTTAAGTGAACATTAAAATGCTGTACGGGTGGCAGGGGCGTAACTATACTGTTTTCTGTTGGGTACTATCTCCATGCACCTACATAGCTACACCACTAGAGGGTGGCCGTTAATGTTTAAATAGAACAACTTAACGTGGCCATAATTTGTTCTATCAAAGTTTGCAAAATTAGGTCAATAGTTTGATAGCGGTGTTTATTCACCTTTTCAGAAAGCTATTGGCCCTATATACATCAACAGCTTACACTTCCTTGTAATTTCTTGCATGTTTCAACTAATCCTCATGTGACGCGTAGTAATAGTTTGAATTTGACCAAAGAGCTATCACGGATTGATATTCGGCGTTTTAGCTTTTCGCAAGAATTTGTTAATGAGTTGAATGGTTTACTTAAGTGGGTGCAGGTTAGGCCTATCTCCAATTCTGTTCACAAACTCAAAATCAACATCGATAAGGTGGTGGTGGTGGTCTTAGTTTGGGATTTGTTATGGTGTAATCAACCATAACCCGTTATATTGTTATGTTATATCCTTAATCCGACCGTTATCAGATTATCTGCTTTTCGCACGCAGCATTGCAATTGCAATCTAAGATGCGATAAGACCGAACAGTACTGAATTTTATGATATCCCGCCCATACACATACTGACATACGTTGAACACACTTTGAGATGTGACGAGTTGGTGAAATCAGGGATTTGTTACTTTAGCTGAGTAACAAACCTTGGTTCCCCACAATAAATAAACTTAGTGTAGGCCTACTTATTTTCTTCAAGTCGATACATGGTAAATTATAACAAACACCCAATGATTACCCCTGATGTTTTGCGGCGACGCCTAATTTGCTGGAAACATGCTTGGGTACAAAAGATCAACCGATCTCTCATTTCATGTTCTGGGAACCTTCTAGTGCATGCAAGGGCGTAGGAAGCGGGGAAGGGAGGGAGGGGGTGTAGGCTTCAGTTCCCCGGTCGAAAATGTGAGGGGACGGAAGTATGCTTCCCCCCCCCCGCCCCCACGATTCAGGGAAGAAAACCCCTTATTGGGCTTATTTGTACCCTCTGTGAAATATATAAACCTTTTTGGGCGCTTATTCTTCTGATTTATTCGATTATAGTTTATAGTACCTCGGTTCGATCCCGGGTCCGAGTAGTTTCTCTAATTATAGTCATTTGAATTGACCACACTTGGCCGTAAAATGTAGCATTACACCGTATACACCTGCGTATGTGTAACACACAGCATTAAGTTAGTACGTGTAAATGCAGGTGATTGGTCACTGCACTGCGAGCGTGTGGTACGTCGTGTCTTACTAACTTAATTGTCTATTCTTCTTTGTAAAAACAAAAAAAATCCACAATCGTGAAAATAAATGGGCCAAAAAGATTTTTGAAAGAGGAGGGGGGTTGAGGTAAGTGGTTAATGAATTTTCAGCCCCCCCCCCTCCCCAAAAAAAAGAAGGTTCCTACGCCGTTGGGTGCATGGACACTAAATTGGTGGTAGAAGGAAAATGTGTTTACCTGATATCATTGCCAAAGACATAATACAAACGAGATCTATAACTATTTTATGTGTATGACCATTTATGCGAATAAAATCAATTCCATAAATTTGTTAATTAGTATTGCTGAAATTGAATATAGCGTTGCAACCGTTAAAATACAACCTTAGCAAACAATACTTAGAGTCCATATTCTCTTCATTAGATAAAATATTAAATATAATAATCAATTAAAAGTTAGCGGATTATAGCAGACCCGCCATAGCCAAGGGGAGGGGCGGTGGTTCATCCGAGTGATCGAAACCACTTTTGTTAAGAGAAAGTGCCATTTTGAAATTTAAAAATATAATAAGCACCCAGAATTTCAACATTTTGTCCCCTTTCATACGAAAAACGAAACCCCTTTCAAATTCCTAAATACCCAGGCTTTTGTTGAGAAAGTGCCCTTTTAAGATTTTTTTCACTTTTAGGCCTATACAAAAACGAACCCTCTTTCAAATTCCTGGCTACGGGCCTGATAAGCCTAGGAAATTCTTGAACTTCCTTCTTGTAAGGACAGAATAACGGCCCAATTGCAACCAACTGTGGTGTAGCGGTTATCATACATGTCTACAGACCACGAGGCCCTGGCTTTAAACCTGGGTTGGGTAGACACGGCAGTGCACCACAACTTGTTATCAAAGGCCGTGGACATTGATTTGGTTGTCGGTGTTATGTCTGTCCGTACGTCGTACCTGTGTTCTTGTCCAGGTTGTATTAAGCCTTCGTGATAGCATTGTTACTATCATAACCGAATACGCAGGCGACGACCCCGTCATTGTACTTGTGTGTTCACTCGTCGTCGTCGCCCAATTGCAAAAACATTTTTTTTTCCAATTCCGTTGTTATTTTACAAGATATATGATAGAGAAAATTTGTAGAAACAAAGTGGTGAAAAAACTATGTCAATATCTTATTCCGTTTAGAAGTTACAACAATTTAAAGAGTAGAAAAATGTTTTTTTTAACAACACCTCGTACAGTATATGTCGCTCAGCTTCGTGATGTCATCAAGGCAATTCCAGCACAGTTCGTATGTATTTCTTATAAATTTAATCACTTTTATTACATTACCGAACAGCACTTTTGGTTCATTATAAACATAGGGTGGAATATATAACTTACAAGAAAACTTTTTTTTTTGCTTGGTGTACATCACATTTACAATGAGAAAAAAATCAGAATAATTTTTAAATAAATACAAAAGACATTTTGTTGGAATCTACCTACTGTGGTGTAGCGGTTATCATACATGTCTACAGACCACGAGGTCCTGGGTTCAAGCCTGGGTTGGGTAGACACGCCAGTGCACCACAACTGGTTATCAAAGGCCGTGGACATTGACTTGGTTGTCTATGTTATGTCTGTCCGTACGTCGTACCTGTGTTCTCGTCCGGGTCGTATTAAGCGTTTCGTGATAGCATTGTTACTATCATAACCGATTACGCAGGTGACGACCCCGTCATTGTAATTGTGTGTTCACTCGTCGTCGTCGTCGTCGTCACTCGTCGTTGGAATTGTGTCTATGACATCACAGATCTTGCCAATCAGTCACTTTTGTCCAAATTTAACAAGAATTTAAAATTTCGTAACTTTTAAACGGAATAATATATTCACATATTGTTTTACCACTTTGTTTCTATAAGTTTTCTGTACCATATACGAACAAATGAAAATCCATGGGAATAATCTTTAAAACTTTAATCCATTTCGATCAGTGAGTATCTATTCTGGTTCTATGCATCAGTGACTTGTCCAAATATTAACTCCTTGTATGCATTTATGTTTTGATGCGTTCAATCACGTCAGCCGGGGTGTTCGCAGGTCCTATACAGTGCAAAATAGCCTACTTCCGCAGCATCTACAATAGGGGTCTTTGTTTTAGTTGACTGGCTAGAAATAATCTTTATCCCCGCCACATTTTGCTTACCTCTTTCTATAATGGTAGTGCCAAACAAAAATTGTAAATAGGATTTTGAACAGATTTTGTGTTTATTTTTAATGTTTTTACTACCTCATGATTCCTACTTTGTAAAAATAATCACGCAGTATTAAGTTTTGCAATTTTCAAAATTGATCAAATTCATTAGTTCGATTTATGAACGTTTGTAATTATTCTAAGACTTTCAAGTGAGGGTATCCGGCATCAGGCTAGTTTACAATACTAGTCCTGGCGCGTTCTGGGCCACGACAGATAGCAGACAATATGGTTTTCATCCTAATCACTCAACCGATCTAGCTCTAAATGATGCTGTAAATAAATTTTCTATGCTTTAGATAACAAAAAAAACCTCCGTTGGAATCTTCCTTGATCTTAGTAAGGCTTTCGATACAATTGATCACAACATTCTGCTAACAAAGCTCTCCTGTGACGGTATCAGAGGTATAGCACATTCTTGGTTTGGTAGTTATATTCCAAATAGACTTCAGTTCACCTCATTTAACAATGAAAGCTCTGACCCCTTTCAGATTAATTGTGGAGTACCATAAGGTTCCATTTTGTGACCACTTCTGGGTCGGGCAATGCAATTTTATATGTCAACCACATATGCCATGCTTCATCGGTACTTTTATTTGCCGATGATACTACTATTTACTTCGGGAAAAGATGCCAGACTTCTAAAGGATAGAATTAATGATGAATAAACTAATTTCAACGAGTTTTTTTTTTTTTTTTTTTTTTTTTTTTTTTGGGGGGTGGTCCTTTTACGGAGAGTGGCGGGGTGCCCAGGATGGTTAGGATGGGGTTACTGTTTTTTTCTTTCTCCTTCGTATTTCTTTTCTCTCTATTGTTGAATAGAGACATTGAAATTGTCTCATGCTTGTATATAGCCAATACACCAAATTTAAATGTTAAACAAATGTTTTTGTTGTGTTTGGATCGTGTAGCAACACGTGGGATTTTGGAGATTTTTATGAACAATATAAAGATTAACAAAGTCGATAATGCCAAGTTCCTAGGAATCACAAGTTATCCAATCTTACTTGGCGAAACCATATTCATTCGCTCTAAAACTATATAGCCAGAGCTGTTGGTATATCATTTAATAAGTTTAGCACTATTTACCGTGTAATGTTCTTAGAACTAGTCACAGCACTTTGATTCTTCCGCATCTTTCATATTGTTCCACCATTTGGTCATTCTTCTGATCTGATTAAACTAAGTCTTACAAAAGCGGACTATTTAACATATTGTGAACGCACCTCATCGTGCGAACACCAACAAATAATTTTTTTCACTAAAGCTTCTTACGTTATTTGATTTAATCCACTTGATTCTTGCTACTTTTGCTTTTAAAGTAACACAAGGGCTCGTACCATCTTCATTGCTTCTTTGAAAATAATTACCAGGTGCACAATTATAGAACTAGACAAAACAGAAGCATCCATGGAAAACTAACGTCGCTCTGTTAAATGTTCGTAACCGTTCAATAATCGTATAAAATTCCATGTTGGAAGATCTGTCACTCTTTAAGGAAAAGCTAAGTAAGATCAAAGGGCTTCTACACAAATATTAATGCACGGATGGGTGGATGGGAATGGGGTGGGATATCTAGGGTGGGGTTGGATGGTTAGGATGAAGGTCAGGGTTTAGGTTCTTTGTTTTCTTTCTAATTTATATATCATTGTGTCCCCTTTTCATTTAAATGATCTATTATCCACGGGAGAGTGGTGGGGTGCCCAGGATGGGGGTTACTTTTTTTTTTTTTTTTTCTCTCCGTATTTTTTCTCTCTATTGTTGAATAGAGACATGCTTGTATATAGTTACAGTAAATTTAGTATTATATTAAGAGGGAGTGCTCTACTTGTTAAGCTATGATGGGCCACTAGCCGAGCTAACAACAGCCAAAAAGACATACAAATCTGCAGCTTGCATTTTGCACTTTACGTTTTTAAATCACCTGTCAGCTGATATCCGACCGCAAAGTTTTTAAATGTAGCATTGAACGCGTCCCCAACCTAAAGAATACAGTACACAAACAACAAGTGTAGACCTGCATGCAAGCTTGTTATAGCAGACCATATCGACCACATTTTGACAATAGATTTTTCAATTTTGTGAAGGCAGTATGTCTAAAACGCAGCAAATATTAACACAGTCTTTTCAGCAAGAGAAGCAAGGCATTCCTAGATCGCGGAAGATTCAAGAAGATGTGGTAAAAACAGGTAATCTAATCGTGCTTTCTCGTGAGCTTTGCAATATTTTTTAGCGAAATTAGTATTTCACTCTTCAGTACTGTGTCAGATAATTATATGGATATTTGATAAACTTAAAGCCTAAATAAATAGATTTAGGTCAAGCAGCGTACTGTACTTCAGTATTTATGCACTTGCCAGTTGTATTACTCAACCCCTACTAGGCTCACAGGTGTTCCTAACGTTATGGCAACCTATATGCTTACACTATATATATATATAATTATAAAGAAAGGTAGGACTCTTTCTAACGCGACTATCGAACCATACAAAAAAAATCCCTTTTTTCGACCACTCGCGAATCTTAATTAAACTTTTTTGCCCTACTCACATTTGCTGGAGACTCCCTTCTTCGTGTACTGGTGTATAAGCTACGGTATTTGTTAGTTTTTCTCCGAATAAATGTACAAACGATAGATTTTCTACCAAATTACCGTCAAGACAATCTATCCGTCAAACAATTTGCTGCAAACTATAAGAACCGTTGCTATGACGTCATGAAGAAGCAGCGCTGCAATTACGTCATCGCAACATTTCTTATAGTTTGCAGCAAATTGTTTGACGGATAGATTGTCTTGACGGTAATTTGGTAGAAAATTTATCGTTTGTACATCTAATCGGAGAAAAACTAACAAATACCGTAGTTTATACACCAGTACACGAAGAAGGGAGTCTCCAGCAAAAGTGAGTAGAGTAAAAAAGTTTGATTAAGATTCGCGAGTGGTCGAAAAAAAGGATTTTTTTTGTACGGTTCGATAGTCGCGTTAGAAAGAGTCCTACCTTTCTTTATATATATATAGTGTAAGCATATAGGTTGCCATAACGTTAGGAACACCTGTGACTAGGCTTACCCCAGCAATGTCAGTCAAAGGTGAGTCATTGACTATAATTTTATAAAAAAAGTGACTCACATGTGCATCATTGTACCAAATTGTCAGTCACTAGAGTGGCTGTGCATGGGGCAAGTCAATTTACTTCAGACTCATTGACTTTGTACAGAGGTGAGTGATTTGGGGTAAGTCATTGCACAAAAATGTCAGTCACCTAAGTGACTGAGGGGCGGGTCAAATAATTTGACCACCCACTTTGGTGCAATGACACCTTGTCGGGGGGGTGTAGGGGTATCACAAAAATTATTGACAAATGCATTGCAACCAGTTGTTTGAGGAAAAACCCTGTTTTAACTATTGGTGTAAAATCTGTCATGTTTAGAGACCTTTGCATAGATATATTCAAAGGAAATGATTCACTGAATTTTATAGAAATCATTGGCAAAAATTCCCAAATCTGCAAACCTTAATTGGTCACTTACACTCCAACGTACAAGGGTGACATGGGTCATGTTGCTGCAAAATGTAAAGTAACTGCACTCCTATTTCATTCATAATCTATAACAGTATTAGAAAAACTTGTTCTTTTGGGGCATTGGAATGAAGAATAAGTAGACTTAACGCTTAGAATCAATTATGAATTCTATAGATTTTTATTATGAAGTTAAATATTGTGAAAAAATTCCAACACATTCAATAAGCAATTAATAGATAGGAAAATAGACAAGTTTGAAAATGGACAAAGAAAACGTAGTGCATGTACTTTTGTGATTTTTTAAGTCGGGCACGAAAGCCACAACAAACAAAGATTAATCCTTGTTGTCAGTTGTATGACTCACCCCTACTACCCCTGGCAATGTCAGTCAAAGGTGAGTCATTGACATTTAAAAAAGTGACTCACATGTGCATCATTGTACCAAATTGTCAGTCACTAGAGTGACTCTGCATGGGGCAAGTCAATTTACTTCAGACCCATTGACTGTACAGAAGTGATTGTTTTGGGGTAAGTCATTTCACAAAAAAATGTCAGTCATCTATGTGACTGTGAGGGGTGCATCATTGTACAAGTTTTTTTTCACCCACCTTGGTGCAATGACTTACCTTGTCTGGGGGTGAGCGGGGGTTGAAATTCCCATTATTCCGAGAACAGTGCTTTTTAAGCAGGAGCAGAACAGTGAATTTCAAGCATTTTTTTTCTTCTCAATATATTGTTTTCTGCTCATAAAACATGTTCTATGAGTAAAGTTCCTCCTAACAAATATTTTTTGTTGTGCAGGATCCCGGTTCAGCAGTCATGTTAGTCCTGGTATCCCGATCCTGATATTTCGCAATCCCGAAAACATAAGAAGATTCGTAACCACAACTGGGATTTCCGGGAGTGATAAAAACTGTTGAAAAATCTATCTTTCTCGATTTTCAAATAAAAAATTAAGTTAATAAATGTCAAAAATCATGTGTTTTGTCTTCTTTTTTTAATAATTTATACTAAACACAACTTATTTCTAACAAAATTCAAGTAAATTTCAGCATTTGGCAAGCACACAAGTTAGTTATCACTTGGTCATTCATGAACTAACTAAACTTTGAACTCACAATGTATACACTAGTTCTAATGCACTTGTCAGTTGTATGACTCACCTCTATCCCCGGCAATGTCAGTCAAAGGTGAGTCATTGATATATGGAAAAGTGACTCACATGTACGTCATTGTACCAAATTATCTCTTGTGACTCAGGGGTGAGTTAATTTACTTCAGACCCATTGATTTTGTACAGAGGTGAGTGATTTTGGGCACCTCTACCCCGGCAATGTCAGTCAAAGGTGAGTCATTGATATATGGAAAAGTGACTCACATGTACGTCATTGTACCAAATTATCTCTTGTGACTCAGGGGTGAGTTAATTTACTTCAGACCCATTGATTTTGTACAGAGGTGAGTGATTTTGGGTAAGTCATTTGCACAAGAAATGTCAGTTACCCAAGTGACTTAGGGGTGTGTCAATGTACATGTTTTGACCACCCACTTTGGTGCAATGACTCATCTTGTCAGGGGTTGTAGGGGTGAGTCACACAATAGACAAGTGCATAACACTAACGTTAGGTCCTAGGCCCAAGTTTAATGATTCACACAGCATGAAATACCTTTCAGAATGTTTTAAAAATACTTCCACTCATTAATAGTTGGTAAAAATGGAGTTCAATCTTCATTTTGTTACAGCAAAATTGCCTAGAAAATGGCTGAAAGGGCTGTGTAGAACAGCAAGTTTAAAGTTTGAAAATTTCTGTGATCAATTAAACATGGCAAATTTTGTAAGCTCTGAGCATGTGCACGAATGGACAAGGCCTTAATAATGCAATGTAATATACACAAGGTTACGGATGTACACTGTATGTTTAGTACACTGTGATGTGAGACCAGTCATTAGGGTAACATCAGTGTGTTGGCCTTGTATGGTAAAATCGGGCGTGACTGAAATAAGTTTCATTGAGAAGAACTTTTTTCGTGACCGGTTGCCAGATTGCAAAATAACGGACTGACTCGTGCAGAACATAATTTGCGTAGGCCCAGGTCTGCAGCGCTTAGTGTTGGTTGGGAATCCCAATTTCTTTCAATGTATATGGATAACTGGTTTTATCCTCACATGATAGGAAATTTAGAATTGTTGAGTATGAATGAGATATATGCAAGATCGGATTTTCAAAGGTTTGTTCTTTTAACTAACCCAATTGTTTTTGTGACAAAATATGATTTCCCACCTCGTGGGCTAATTAAATTGACTGTGTCACTCATATAACTTTGATATTCAGCCGGAATATCTTAGAATTTCCTATTGACCCACACATTATAATTTATACAAATCAGCTCATAACTTTTGTTGGAAGCATAATTTTTTGTTGAAACATCCCCATGAATTCAATTTTCTCCCCACTGCCTTTAAATTTTTGTTTGTTGGGAAAATATATTTTCCAGCATGTGGTATGGTCAAATTAAACCCCCTCCCCACCCCCTCAACTCTATTTCCCAAAGAAGTAATAATTTGTGCTACATCTTACAAATCTTCAAAAGAAATTATTATGTCTCAATCACAACCCCGATACTGTATTTACGTGTGAACGCAACTTTTGGCGTTAGGTATTTACCGTGCATACAAAAGATGGGTGTTACAGTCTTAATTGGTTTAGAGTTTTGACACATGCATAGCAGCCTTCTGACTATTAATTATTTGTTTTTCTTTATACAAGTACATCTTATGACAAAAATGGTGTATAATAAGTCCAATGTAAAACAAGGAATTTGCTTTTTTTTTATGACAAAAATGTTGGAACAGTGAAATTTGATCCAAAACAGTGTTTTTTAAGAAAGCACTGTTTAATGAAACAGTGGTAATTTCTTTTTAATTTGACTCCTGGTGAGTCACACAATTGACAAGTGTATTACACACAAGTAAAGCATAAGAAAAAATCTGGTAATAATTCAGATGCTTTTCAGAAAAAAATCACATAATGTTGGTCTAAAGTTTAAATCAGTAAAATATTTAATTTCCTAAACATTTGATAAGGGAATAAGCACATGAAAACAGCGTAAAGTGATCATAAAAAATATAAAATCTAGATTCTTTATATAGTGATTAATTTACAGGTACAGTATACTACTATTTTACCACAAACATCTGTCTACACCATGGTTTGCAAATATCCTTTTTATCTTAAAACTATAAAACAAGCAACAGAATGACGGTACACTTAGCACATATTTTAACTAGAATTTAAGTACTCTGTAGAGTGCATACCTCTGCCCCCATTTATTTCCCATTCCCAATATAATCTACTTAAAAATCCTAGGCCTTCCCTACCAAGTTTTATCCCAAAAGAATCTCTTTTTCACTTTGATCTGTATTGCCATTTACATTCTAAACACTTCAGGGTTTCTACCTTCTGATTAATTTCTTCTTCTTCCGAGTCATATTATTGTTTTCAGTTTTAAGCATTTATTGTTTGAGTCCCATTTAGGCAAAATCACGTTTCATAATTTTCCTTTCATGCAAAAAATCAATTGTTTTGATTTTCTTTGATACCAGAAACCACTTGATTTGTAGTTTTCCTAAGTCATTTTTTGTTTTTGCAGGGAAATGATTAGATTGAATTGAATCTTTCAATTTTTAAGAGTTTCATGACTAGGGAGGATTCAGGATATTATTTTTCAAGAAACCCCCAAAAATCTACAAAAATGGACCCCCTCCCCTATGCATCCTAGCACTAGAGCAAGGGTTCTTGATTAATTTTTTTAAAGGGCCATTATTTTAGAAAAGCCTCAGGCCGTGGGCCAATGACAAAACCAGCATCACAACAAAACCAGTCAAAACATTCCCTGAATACAAACAAGCTGAGAGCGCGATAAGAAGGATGTACAGTATGCCAGATCTTGGCGATTCTCTTATCAGCCTTCCTTTGACAAGCAGCGAGTCTGCCCATTTTATAACGGAACTAAAGATAACAATTTGCTTGATAAGCCGCGATGTTATAGTGCACAGATCTGCCTAGGAAAACCCAAAATAAACAAGTATTTTGGGGATTTTTACCAATCTTATTCAGATTTTTTGCAGCTATGACTTGTTGGTGGGCCAGAGTGGATTGTTTGGCAGGCCAGATTTGACCCACAGGACGCCTATTAAGAATTGCCGCACTAGAGTAAGTACCCCTTTACAGTAGGTGGTTACTATTTATTATGTGGTCTATATTTTGAGTTTTTATTTGTAAGTTAAATTGACTGGAGAAATCCTGTGCATTTCTTTGTATTTTAGAGACCGCAGACAGTCTTTTTCAGAGACACGATAGAGAAGCAGATCTTCATATTTTAAAGCAGTTTGATCTGACTTTAAAGTTTGGTCCATGCACAGGTGAGAAACCTCAAAATGCATATTTCTTTTTAAATGCTGTACAACTTTAACTTTAATGCTTCTTTATGTGTCTTTAGTGGCAGATAGCCCATTAAGCTGCATAAGCTTAAACCTAAGGCCCAGGTTTTTCCAAAATTAGTTGTAAAAAATAAAATGCATGCTTAAAAATCATCTTTGAAAAAGAGAAATAGAAATAATTATGAGAGAATTAAATTAAAAAATTGCAATGGTAAACCTAGTCAGATAACATCTGACTGTAGTATATGCTATAGCCACTACATGGCTGCTATACAGCATAGATAAGTTTCGACTACTCGCTAGAAAAACTAGGCCTTTCTGCGACGATCACACTTCAACTTTTGATAATGCCTTTTATTGTCATAGATCACTTTTACGTAATACAAAATAAATAGACATATGCAATGATACTATATTTAGACGTTCACTTACGTTTTGTGCATAAGTTTAATAAAGAAAACTGAAATGTTGCATTTTGTATAAGAGCCTTCGCTACTGACTTAGTTTTAAACAGTGCCTTGAATGGATGTATCTATTTAGTTGAAAAGTTGTTGAACAATAGAGCGATGGTGAAGTCAACGAGCGTATAGAATAAAATCGAACACTGCGCGCATCCACTGATGAACATTTTCAAAATATCAAATGCCAGCGCTCTCGGGTGATATGCGCACTAATTGTGTACTCGTTTCCTAAAGTGAGGGATTTACGAAATAATTGGAATGTCATTTCTTCCGTAATTTAGATTTTTTTTGTGTACAAAATGTTCATCATTTCATTTTGTAACTTAGTTTGAAAGATACTTTAAAGTTTCAAGATGCTAATGAAATCAAAATCATAGCTTGTGAGTACTTTTGTCAATTTTGAGAAGGGTTTTAATTTTATGATTATATTATTTGTTGTTGTCTGAGTGGTTTTCAAGGTTACGAGTATATTATGCATTGTCTCACTCAGTATGCAAGTATTGCCTTACAAGTAGTGCCTACTGAGTGAAGTGTTTATCTCACTCACTATGGTAGACCATGATTCAAAACATGCAAAAAGAGTTAAGTGAATTTTATAGGTTATTAGATCATGAGATCAGGGTTTCAGTAAAAGTCTTGAAGAAGTCGTAATTCATGAAAATTTACAAAAGGGCACAGTCATACAGACTCAGCCTAAGGCCCATAAAAGCTTAATCTGCCATGTGTTCTCTCTCACATCCTTACCTTTACACCCTTAATTCTCTCCACGCCAGGAGGCGCATGAGGCCCAGACATCAACTCTCCATTCACTTCTTTCATCTGCTCTCTTTTTTATATCAGTCCACGATCTCCACCCTGCTCTGTCTCTCTCCTTCTCAACCATTCTCCTCCATGTCATCTTAGGTCTTCCCACATTCCTATGCCCTTCTGGTTTCCACCCCAAAACTATCACTCAATCGTCATCGATTTCTCTTCTTGAAACATGTCCAATCCAGTTCCATCTTCTTCTTCTTATTTCATCACTTACTCTTTGTATCTCTGCTACCACTATCACTCGTTCTTCGCCACCATTTGTTGCCATCTTTGTATCTCTGCTACCGCTATCACTCGTTCTTTGTCACCATTTGTT
The DNA here is from genome assembly GCA_020152595.1 of Chiridota heheva. Lineage (NCBI taxonomy): Eukaryota > Metazoa > Echinodermata > Holothuroidea > Apodida > Chiridotidae > Chiridota > Chiridota heheva. The sequence continues at coordinate 1,433,730 of JAIGNY010001666.1, read as the reverse complement.
GCCATCTGATTCACAAAATCTTCTGTTGTGAATGTCCTTAGCTCCTCTCTCACATCAGCTATTATTTGATATTATAGGAATATTCCTGTGGATGTAGATTTCATATAATGGGGGACATTTAAAGGAATATTTTATCTTGGTGCTCCATACAATTGTTCTGGTGATGCATGCAGCACTTATGCAAATTATTAGCATTTCACCAGAGCAAGTAGAGCCAATGTAGGCGAAGCACAATCAGCCCATGTTTCCCGTCAAGTTTAGGGGTTAAGCTGGTAAATATTTGTGTAAAAGTCAGTATCAAAATGTTTCTAATAGTATAAATGTTTGACTTTCATATTCAAAGTTTGGTGAAATTTTGCAGTTATTTTCAGTGAAGTGCAGTAGGTACTATCAGGGGCATAGCCAGAGGAGCTGGGGGCCATGGACCCCCTGAGATTTTTCTGATGATACTTTTTTACCAAGCGATTTCTCTAATTTTCAGGAAGATTCATCCAATTTTTGAAAATTTCTTTCAATCTTTGGGAATTTTCTTCATTCTTGTGCAATTTTTAGAAAATTTCCTTATTTTGGGTTAATTTTCTTCGATTTTCGATAAATTTCCTTCAATTGTCGGTAAATTTCCTTCAATATTGGAGAAATGTTTGTAATTATCATGCAATTTTCTTAATTTTAGGAAAATTTTCTTCATTTTGGCAGCAATTTTTGGGAATTTTTCATAAATTATTGGAAAATATTGCCAAATTATACCAAAAGTTCCAATGATTATACCAAGATTTCCTTCAATTTTGTGTCAATAAGTCCCAATCGAAGAAAACAGTTCAGGGAGTATTGTTCCCCCTGCTTCCCTCTGCTCCCCTCACCCTTGTCCCAAAAAATTATATTAATTATGACAAAACGGCTCATAAAACATCATCCCTGGTTTTAATTAGCTTGCCCCCTCCCCCTGACATTTTATCCTGGCTACACTTCTGGGTACCCTTTTTAAAAATGTCTTCCATAAGCTGTAACATTGTTTTTAGCACACCATTTTAAATATGCATTTAGTTTTGTTTTTGTTTTTGTTTTTTCTTTCATTTTTATTGTATTGTACAGCGCTTTGAGATTCTTCTGAGTTAAATTCCAATAAGTATATAAAGGGATTCCATCACGTGAATCCATTTTGCCAGGAAAACGTCATTGAGTTTCATGCAGCTCAGTTACATCACATGTACAACAAACATACTGCCTGCTAACCTACCTACCATTACCAGTTCAGCAAATTTTATTGTTTTTGTTCGCGGCGGCGATTTTAATTCACATTTTTCTAACATTTTATATATTCACTGGTTATACGAAGAGCAACTTTTATGTGAACGCCTTCTGAGTTTTTGTTATATGCAGACAAAGTCTACATATCTAGTACTGGCATAAAGTGCTCACTGCAAATCCTAATGTGAACCGAAGGTTGAAAAAGCGTTGCGTTGTACAGCAAAACCCACTTCGAAGTCGATCAGGATCAGATGGAAATGAAGAAAACGCCTTTTTATTCCCCGGCACACGTATATTAGTGTAATCAATGGTACAGCAAGATTCCAGCATAATTATCTTACAAAAAATGATCTTATGTAAGAAACATATACAATGATGTTTGTCAGTCTAAATAAGTGTACAGCAGACAATCGTTTGCCTGCTGTGACAAAATGGCGATGTAAACAAAGTCTCGTGACCTCAAGACGTCAGCTGAAACACTTTTATATATGATGAGCTATGATATAAATTTACAGGAAATACATGTATATACAGTATCTTTCATATTTTGTCATAGGAATTACTCGTCTGGAGAGGTGGCAGAGAGCGTTCAAGCATGACCTGAATCCGCCTGCAACTGTTCGTGATCTTATACTTCAAAATGGGGATGATTCAGAGTATGCCCAGAGGTACAGTAAACATTACATGTAAATCTTATAATTTGAAATTGCTTTAGGGGTGGATTTGCCAGACAGGGGGTTTAGCCTTCCAATAGTAAAAAGGAGTGTTTACTCATTTATTCTAACCTCCTTGTCCCCCCCCCCCTTCCCCATCAACCCATCAAAAAGAAGCACCTTTAACTGATGTTACTGTGAAGAGATGATACACTTGATTCACTTAAGACCTATTTTCTCTCTCATCCCTAGACATCAGTTGACCCTGTTGTAAGTCTCACCTCTGGAAACCGGTTGACCCCTTGTTGTAAAGCTCACCCGTAGACACCAGTTGACCCTGTTGTAAATATCTTCCCTGATCACCACATAACCCCCTGGTATAAATCCCACCCCTGGATGACAGTTTACCCCCTGTTGTAAATCTCACTCCTGGACACAAGTTGACCCCCTCTTGTAAATCTCACCCCTGGATACCACTCGACCCCCTGTTGTAATCTCACCCCGGACACAGGTTGACCCATTATTGTTAATCTTACACCTGGATACCAGTTGATCCCTGTTGTAAATCTCATTCCTGGATACCAGTTTACCCCCTGCTGCAAGTCTCAGCACCAGGGGACCCCTGCTGTAAGTCTCACCTTTGGACACAAGTTGACCCCCTGTTGCAAGTCTCACCCATGGACACCAGATGATCCCCTCTTGTAAGTCTCACTCATGGACACCAGTTTACCCCCTGTTGCAAGTCTCACCCCTCAACACCACTTGACCTCTGCTGTAAGTCTCACCTTTGGACACAAGTTGACCCCCTCTTGCAAGTCTCACCCATGGACACCAGATGATCCCCTGTTGTAAGTCTTACTCCTGGATACCAGTTTATCTCCTGTTGTAAGTCTCACCCCTGGACATCAGTTGACCTGTTGTAAATCTCACCCCTAAATATTGTGAATGGATGCCAGTTGACTCCATTAGAAATTGTATCAAGACAATTAATTGCTTTTGGATGTAGATTAATATTTAGGATTGAGTCAGGGTATGTTTCATGCTTCAAGTACACTAACATTTGAGTTATTTTTTAAAACTCCTTAAAAGTAAAAGGCTGAAGGCTGTTATTAAATTTTTGTGCAGACCTTTTGGGTTGTTTCTCTGCAAGAGATCTGTAGATTTCAGTTGAATAATAAGTTTATTAAAGATCTGATCAAATTTCATGCTTTAGATTTCAGGATTATTGTCAATTTTCAATTATTGTTTTTCTTACAGTTTATGGAAAGATTATGAACTGTGAAAAAGAAACGATCACCAAAGTTGAAGACACACAATTGAATGGACTGCTAAAATTGGTTCTTATAATCGACCATTTTACAGCTTTTGGATTTTTCAGGTATCAATATGCAAATTTGTGATGTACAACTGGGCAACCTTGGTATTTCAAAAATATGTAAATCATTTATTTTTAAACATTCAAATCTTTGAAGTTGGGCAACAAAGTCTGACCAAGTTTTTGATTCCTGACCATACATTCAGTCAAAATCTAGCAGGAATAGACTTCCTCATCATTTTTAGAGACTGCAATTTAGGAAAGAAATTTCAAATGTCACATTATTGTTTCCTGTCAGTTCAGTTGGGAATCACAAATTAAGTATGTATTGAAAATTCCTCAATACATCAGACATAACTGACATAAGACATAACATAGTACTTTTTTTCTACATTCAACAATTGTGCTACCCAAAAATGAAAACTCTTGTCTAAAAGGCTATAGACCTTTTCAAACCAAGTTTAGCCGAATATGATTTCTTAAAAACTTCAACCAATCAGCTGCTGGGGGATGTTTGCCTATTATACCCAACCAAGCAGCTGCAGTTATTGGAGTAACATTTTATAATGAAAGCATATTTTTATATGCTTGGTCCCATATCTTAACTTCACGCATATAGGAAGGGTAACCTCTCAGGTGAGGAGGGGGAGGGGGGACAACAAACAATTTACTTAACAACTGGGAAGCAAAGTATGCAATCATGAAGGTGAAATTCTCTCATGGGGCAATTTGCTCCCTGCCCCCAGCTTCCTATGCCACTGCACTGCATATTTTGCATGAATTGTGCAGATGTAAGAGAATGAGGTGTCCATGACATGGTGACAAAATTTCATTGTCCAAAAATCTGTGACATTTTGAAAATTTTGTGATAAAATGAACTTTTAAACAGATGTATTAAAATTTGTCTGACATTTTGTGACATGTTTTACCCTTCACTCACACTGGTAATTTTATGTTGCATTTTAGTGGTGGATTCCATCATTCCATTTTTCATGAAACAGACCTAACCAATTGATCCATTCTATGAGTATCACCAGTCAACTGATCATGATGTGTGAATCTATACCAATCAAATGTGACAAAGGCAAAACTGATGTGACATTCTGTGCAAAAGTTGCCAAAATTTATGCAACTTTTGTTTATGTGACAAATTTGAAATTTTGTGGTGTGACATTTTGTGAGAAGCTATCAATCATCACTCCATTCTCTGAGATTGGGTAACTTGAATCCCCTGGTATTTGATTGGTTGATAAGATTCCCCATTATACCATTGGTCCATTATGGACATGTGCATTTTGGCCATGTGACATTATTGAAATAAGTTTTCTGAAAATTGCTGAATCAGATTTGAAAAGGTTTGTTCAACTGTAGACATTCAACTTTAGATATCCATACACTGTTAAGGCATTATTCTTCATTTTGTGTGTGCATTTACTTAACGACAACATTTTTTTAATAGATTTCCTGCCGTCTTGAGTGTGTGAATGACAGAACAAATGATTAATTATGAAGAATCATGGAAATGATAAATAGAAACAACATATGTACATCATATGGGAACACCATGCAAAGTAACTATCTATCTGGCAAATACATAGCTAAGTAAACAGTATGTTGATTCATTTACCAAACCATCTCTGAAATATTTATCTCAGAAGAAAGGACAGGTTTATTAGTTATAAAAACTTCTTTTAAAAATGTTCTTAATCAGTTTTTCAGGATTAAGTGTAAAATAGGAAAAACTGATTTAATTTTTTTTGATGTGCTTTCACCATATACACGGTATGTCAAAACCATACTGGTAAGAGAAAAAAGACTTCATTGAGGGATTTCATCACGTGACCTTAAGTCATCTGGAAGCCATTTTGCAGGGAAAGTAGAGTCGTGGTGTTGCGTTTCATGCGTCTTCACACAGCTCAGTCACATACACATATAACAAACATACTGCATCCTAACCTACCTACCAGTTCAGCGAATTTTACTGATTGCGCTCGCAGTTTTTTGGGTTGCTTCCGATTTTACTTCATATTTTCCTTACGTTTGATATAATCATACGTAGAGCAACTTTATTGTAAACTTTGAATGCCATCTGATTGTTGGTTATGCGCAGACAAAGCCTACATATCTGATATAAAGTGCTAGCTGCAAATCCTAGTGTGAACCGTAAGTTGAAAGCTTGATTTATTCCTACAAGCTGTGAGGGCTATCTCATGAATTGTGTAACAAAATGTCTTTGTGTGAAACAGTTGTTCATAATCATCTTCTATCTTGTCTATACACTAAACAGCTCTGATCCATTGATGAACACAGTTCTTTGGCATTGTTCATGGCAAGGTCTGCTGTTGAATATGGATCCTACACAGTGTTCACATTAAAGGAGCACTAGACCGACAAGTCAGGGTGCATTTTAGGGGGTTCCCCCCAAAAAACCAAATATTTTTTTTAGTATAGCAAATTTCTGGTTGATATGAATATTCAAGTAACCTTTGCCCTCATGTCATCTGTGGGCTATAGAGGCATGAAGTTTATCAATCTTCTGTGGATGATATATTGGTGAAATTCCCAAAAAAAGCGCCCTCACTTTTAAGTCTAGTTAAGCATGGGAATTTGACCAATTCCAGCTCAAAAATAATTGGAGGGGGATTGGGGGTGGGGGGATCACCCACAAATTTTGAACCCTAGTGTGAACACTGATCCTACAGCAGTGTTCATCGCAATGTGTTGCATCCTCTGTGACTTGGCTCCGGAGGGCTCAAGAGGCTTGATGCTATGTCATAACATCTAAATTTCAGCAAAAGTAATTTATAGAAAAAAAGCAATCATATATCTTGTAACATATTTTACACCATTAGCTTTGTATATATATAGAATTGTGAGTTATAGATGAACATGTATATTTGAATGTTTTAAAGTAGATTTGGAAGTAGTGTTTTACCCAAAGTTGTGTTTTACACAAATCTTATAAGTATGCAGCAGAAGTTGAGGAATTTTTCCTTCTTTTTAAGCATGTATGATAAAATGAAGCTTTTAAAGGAATATTCCCATTAATTTTCATATACATAATAGAGGATTATTAATAATATTTTTATAAAAATTATGTTAATATCTTAATCCATTTAGTAGTTATTGCATTCAAAGATTGTGCGAGTGTGTTGAAAATTGACCTCACAGTGTACAGTGTGATATCACAATGATATAAATTTAAAGGAATATTCCTTTAAATCAATATCAATTTTTTTTTAAACTAAGCTGTATTTTAAAAACTGAAAGTATATTTTAGCAATATTTATATCTTTCAGTTGTTCAGTAAAAGTTTTGTCAATTTTGTACATTTTAACTCATATTCTTTATTCCCGTGATGTCTGTAATCAATTAAGGAAGCTGTAATATCTGTATATAGCTTGTAGAGCTGTTTAGAGTTTTTAAAATAAAATGTTTTTACCTCATAAACTGGAGCATTTCTGTTTGTACTTTATTTCTGCATATCTTAAGTTTGTTCCTGCAATGTGATTGCATGAGAGGAGACATACTCCTAATTAGCAATGTAAATTATCAAGTGGCAAATGAATGTTGGTTGGTGAGATTTACTGGCACTGCTACTGTGGTCAAGTTGTGCCAGAGAGATTAGATTTTGTCAAGAGGCAGTGGCACAACTACATGTAAGAGTTCTGGGGAATGTGGAGAATTTGGCAGTTGGGCTACATAACAAATATTTGCAATGCAATGTCTTTGCTTGGGACCACCAAATCTAAATTTTTTGCTAGGCGCCTGTGGGGTTTACCCACCCTATTGTCCCCCCACTGGTTAGAAGTGAAGACAAATATGAGCAGAGATAGGGAGGTGAGTAGGGGTTGAGTAGGGATAGATTGGGGTCAGATCTTGTTGTAGTAGTTCATCATCATCCTCTGGCTGCAGTAAAAATGCCTTCGACAACATTCTGCTAGGTGCCTCTGTCTGACATAGCTATGCGTAGTTCTTGGGAGTCTGTCTCCAGCAGTCACATCTGGGAAAGTCGTAGGTCGTCTACCTCTGCGCATGGCGGGAAGTCGCTAATATAGTATACCAGAAATATATTGATCTTCTGTTCGATGGCAGCATATCATGCTTTCCAGTTGATTGGTTGGTTTTCCAAGGTTTTTAACATCCCAACAGACCTCCATTGGAGTACTGTATTTATGTCAAGACATCCACAGCCCTTTTATTAACCAGTCATGGAAATGGCAGGATGTTCCCATAGATTTGTTGTTTTGTGGGCTGGTCTTTCCATTTAATAGTTGTAGTAGTTGATGTGATGTAGAAAGGATCAAATAATTTTAGGTGAGTTCTTGCAGAAAAGCTTAGTGATCGAGTTGAGGGAAGCTGTGTGAAGAGCGGGGAGTGGGCAGTCTATGAGGATGTGTTTGACTGTTAATTGATTTGTGTTTGAGTGGTGGAGAGGGGGAGGAAGGACCATAAAGTCTGATACAATCATTATTTCATATGATAGAGGATACAAATCTTGACCAACTGCCAACAAGAGCAAGTAAAAATCTTATTTCTACCTCGAGTTATTCATGTTTGAAGTTGACACATAGAGGCTGCCATTTTGTTCAATTCTGTATTAAAATATTGTCCATGATGACATAATTTCCCCAATAGGGACATAAGGATTTTAATGTATTTCTGTATAAATGTGATTAAAGTTTTTATTCCAAAATGATGTCACAAAGTCCATGTGTACACAATAAATTCCTTGACCCTTACCTAAAAAAAAATGTGTTCTTAAAACCTAGAAAACTTGAGGTAGATTATAAAGAAATACAGAGCATTCCAACTGATGACATCATAATCTTCTGCATGTTTTGAAATCAAAATGGCAGCTCCCATAGTACTATTTAGTAGTCAAATTAAAAGTTTTTAATAAATATTTAAATCGGTTAGATTGGTTAAGGGGGTATGAAACTTGGTTAGAATTTGTTATTTCAATTCTATAATACGAAACAAGGATCATGTCAGACTTCACGTCTCCCTTAAGTAGTTGAGAGTGAGACGAGTGTGACCAATCATTCCAAGGACGGCGATGCAGATGGGTTGTGGAGTTTGTTATCCGCATGGGTGTCCCAGTTGGGTTAGCAGTGGACAGTAGAAGCCGAGTGGTTTAATGTTGGCTTTGGTTTTGTGGTTAAGTCGATTGCTTGTTTAGCAACAGTCTGCTCTGTCATTAGCTGGGATGCTCACATGACTGGGAATCCAGGAGAAAAGGATGTTTTTGTCATGGTGGAAAGATTTTTTTTCTCAGGATGAGGTTTTCCCATTTTCAGTTGTGAATGGTAGCGAGATTAATGAATAATAATAATGTGGTTTCTTATAACGCCTAATATCATAATTACATCATCTCCTTGCACGCCAGTTAAGTTCTCTGGCTGCCAGACGAGTCTGCGCACAGGAACTTGAACGGACCAGTATGGAAGTGAAAGAACACCGCGTTTTCATGCTTCTCTTTCGAATAGCATTCAGAGAACCAGGTAGGATGTTGCTGTCCTACCATCGGGACTGAAGGGTAAATGTCCCCTACGAAGAATGGTGTGCACCATTCAACCATTGCCACTTCTCTCAATGGCTGAATGAGTAGGAGCTGCAGATGAAATGCTTTCGCTTCGATGTTAGGCCTATCTGTCTGCATAGCTATGGAAAAACGAGTTGGACCTGACCGAGCCTTGAACCTGGGACTTCCACCATTTCAGTTGTGTGCTCTGCCAACTGAGCTACTACCTGTTCTCCTCAGCAGTTAGAGAAGATGGCATAGTGGTCAAGGGGAGAAGGCTCAATGGAGCTGAGGGCAAGTAGGATGGTCTTAGCTTCGGCAGGCAAGATAATGCATCTTTTTGCTCCTTCATTTCATATGCGAATGAAATTCAAAGGCTTACAGTTTTGTTTCCTATCCTTTGCCAAAGGGTACTGGATAATCAGCTCACCAGAATGTGGCTATCCCAAAATCTGTGACATTTTGTAACAAAATGAACATGTACAGATGTATTAAAATTTCTGACATTTTGTGACACATTTTACCCCTTCCCTCGAACTCATTGGTAATTTGATTTTGCATTTTAGCCGTGGATTCCATTTTTTACGAAACAGACATAACCAAATGATCCTTTCTACGAGTATCACCGGTCAACTGGTCATGATGTGTGAATCTATGAAAATCAGATGTGACAAAGGCAAAACTGAAGTGACATTCTGTACACAAGGTACCAAAAATTATTTGAAATTTGTGACACATTTGAAATTTTGTGACAAGCCATCAATCATCACTCCATTTTCTGCAATCACGCATGTCCACTTAAGGAGCTCATATTTCCATTGTCCTGCAGTAAAGGGATGGTAGAGAAAGATGAGCATCCATGACTCGTTAAATATCTATGGACAGGTAGCAACAACTTGAGCTTAATTGATTGAAACTGTGCTATAAAAACAAGAAATCTATCATCACAAATGTCCATAAAAATTTGCATTAGGTTTCAAAATTTAGGAAGGCATAAAAAGGGCTAATTTTTGTGCTCATTTTAGGTTCAATAGATTTAAAAGCAATTCAGCTGAAGTTGGACCTTTTAAGAGAAAGACCTGCTAATAAAGGTGAAGCAGATAATATATATGAAGGTACTAAGGATATGTTCTGTACTTGTCCCAGGCGGTTCTGATGATCTCACTAAACCATTTGGTAGTAGCGACGGGCGGTGTGTACAAAGGGCAGGGGGCGTTCAACGGGATGATGACTCGCGCTTACTGGGAATTCCTCAAACATAATTTCAAGTCCCTGTTTCCCAATTTGGAGTGCATTAACGGATGGAACTTTTAAAAAAACTACCCAACAAGGAATAAAAAATAAAAAATAAATAAAGTAAACAAATTTGATTCTTTTTTATTCATCATACATTTATCTTTCACACGACACAATTTACAGTTGTAAATTTACAATTTACAGTCTTGCTGACCCAAAACTTTTTATTATTAGTGGTGTTATATGCATATTGAGTAATTCTTGTTATGGTGAGTTGTCTGTTTACACACTGAACTATGGATAACTGATCCTTTGATGGGAGAGTTGAAGATTTCTAAGCCTGCTACACCAGGGGCTGTAATTCCAGGGAAAGTCAGGGGAGACTTCCCCCTTTTCAGTATAATTTTACAAATTCAGCACATTTTGGGAAAACTTACCCTTGTCCCCAACTGTTTGTATAAGAAGCCACATCCCTTCCACCTCTAAATAAGAATTACGGCCCTGTGCTTCCCTATCTTTATCATAAAAATTACTCCTTTTGCTTCCTTACCCATTTCATCCCATCAAAATGATAAAGTTAATGCAATCTTTATCCCCGAAATCTTCATTTTCAGCTTGCAAAAAATCTAATAAAATACACAGACTTTTGAGTCTTGGGGACTTGGACTCAAATGGCAAATTTAACTTTGAATGAAAATAGCATCATTTTCATTCTTTCCAATATCAAAAATCTTCATGAACAGGCTTTATGGACTTAAAAGCTTTCCCAAGTGTCCATTTGGTAAGCCTAAAAACAGTTGAGCCCCCCCCCCCCCATCCCCACAGACTCAGCCACATCCACTATGGGAGCCCAACTGTCCATTATCCCCTGGCAAAGAGACAGTTGGTGGAACATTTCTCTTCACTTTAAATACAACTTTACAAAAAAGATACTTTCCAGCTCTAGTACAAAACATTAAACAATGAAAAGTGATGCTAAGACAAAGATGATCCTAAGGAAAACTTTTAGCACAGATTTTAATGGCTTGCAGTAACAATCAACAACAACATTCTGAAGTGAACTAAGAAGTCATGTTGCCCAAAACAAGCATGGAAGTAATATAATTATATTATATAATACATTTTGATTTACTTCACAATGAAATATTTATGGCTATAAATTTGTACTATATTTCAGGGGTTTGGAAAACCATTCGCCATAGGTGAGCAAAAATTCATTGTGGCGAGTAGAAATATTATAATATACTGTGGTACTTGCCACACTTAAGCATTAAGCCTCGCCAATTATTTGTATTTTTCCAATCCTGGTATAATGTATTTGAGCCTGAAGGAGTATTAATAACTTTCTGACGAAACATCCTTTCAAATTTCAAACGAATCCTCAACCCTGCGCTTACCCACAATCTGGCCCTGGAGTAGCCTCTACCTAGAAAACCTCATCTTTCATGATAACCTCCATTACTTGCCTACAAATGAAAAGAAAAGCAATAAATGATGACTAAATTCATTGAGAGCTCTGTGGTAGGTTTCTTAATTGCTTCTCTCTCTTTCTAGGTGCCAAGTCTGAAACAGACATGGCGATCAAGGTCTCCAGTCACTTTTGTTTAGAGCTAAATGAATAAACTTGTTGTTACTTAGGCTGTTGTTGGTAACCCAGTTGTTTAAGCTTTGGACATATTTAATTCCCTGCCTTTCTCTGCCCTCAATTTTCCCACACACTGCAAGCTGTTCCAACCCACCCTCCTGATAAACATGCTGGAAAATTCCATCTGCCTACTTCTGATGGCATTGAATAGGGACCTATACATGCCTGTAGCTATCAGGACATCATTTGTTTTCCTTTCTGTCCAAGATATTTTCAACATTCTCCTAATGAACCACATTTCTGTAGCTTCTAATATTTTCTTGATGTCACTGGTAATTGTCCAGCATTAATTGCCTATAGCAGAGTCTAAAAGTCTTACCCGTGCCTAAATGGCAGTTCCTGCCGAAGGAAGGACTGAAAATCGAGATTTGGACAACATTCCAATCACAGAACAAGTGAACATAACAAAGAAACACTCTAAAATGTTATTTTGAACATGAAACTTTTATACATCTTGAAGTGGCAGATGTGATTATTGCACTTCCCAAGTTCCTCCATGTTCCGAAGCAGTTCTGGCTAAACACGGAGCTGCATCTCAATTTTTGACCTCAAAAGGGAAAACAAAATGGAGCATTCTTCTCTTCAGTGTAGTTGGAAGTAATGATCAATAGCAGCAGAGAATGCAGCGAAGCCGACACAACCAACTATTCCCGGCTTCAGACCAGCTGTGAAGAAAGCAAAATATGATGGAAGGTACTGTAAATTAGGTATTTTACATACCTTTCTCAATACATAAAGTTATATAAAACAGCGGAAAAAATATTTTACTTTCTGAGACCATAGGTCTTGAAATAAATTTCTGCAAGTATATGGCAACAACAATAATAAAACCAAATGCTTAAATTAAACGGGAGATATCTCAATTTAGTAACCTTTACAATATTGTTAGTTCTTTTCTCATTTCTTTCTTTCACACCTTTTCTCCCTTTTCCTTTCCCCTTTTTTTCTTTTCCTTTTCTTTCCCCCCTTTCTTTTTTCCTTTCCTCCATTTTTTCTTTGTTTCTAAAGACCTGAAAAGATTTCTGGTACCATTGGTGGTATGGTCCCCTGTATTTTCCACCCCATGTATAGCAATGTCCACGGTAATCTAATTAACCAGTTGTAAAGCACTGGTGAATGGAGACCCACTGAGAATTCAACGCAGGACCTCTAGCTTGCCAAGCTGATGCTAATACCTCTAGACCATGGAGGTCCATTGAAAACAAATATCATGAAGAAAAGGTAAAATTGTCACAATAATTGTGTCATCATTTAATATTCTCTTCCACAATAAATTGAAATAAAAGAAAAGTGTTCATTTTTGATGCCAACACATGGAGGCAATCCAAGAGCATATATTTCATACTCTATAGTTGTTTGTAATCTTCATGATTCACCCCCTACCCCTGACTAGATGATATTCGTATACAATACTAAGATATTTTTTTTTAATTCTTATTTTTTACAAAATGTCACTATGTGGCTTATCACCTTGTTATATGACAAATATGTTTAAACTGTATACTCCAGCGCGTGCACTTAGATCATGTAGATCTTCAAGTCTCTTATATCATAAACAAAAACTGTTAGTTATGGTGACAAATCTTTAAGAACAATAGCATCAGCACTCTGGAACAACCTTCCAAGTGATGTCCGAGACTGTTCATATTTGAACACTTTTAAATCTGTATTTAAAACATATCTATTTAAGCTAGCATATGGACTATAACTTCTAATTATATTAATTTATATTATATTTTATGTACAGTGCTTATGAGCATGTTTTTTCATGAATTTTAGCACTATAATATTTGGTATAATAATAATAATGATAATAATAATAATAATAATAATAAGCCTTTAAAAAGCACTGTGTTATATAAAAAAATTCATTACAATAGATTCTTAAGCATTTGCGAAGTGACCACATTTTTTTCTCTCATAAAAACCTGTCTAATCAACCAGAACCAAAAGGTTTTGTGGTTCCAATGCTTTTTTGATATATGCTGATTGATTTGCAAGTTTTGGTATTAACTGTCATGTCATTGCATATCATGAAATATTTGTTCCAGGATATTTATTCATAAGCCACGACCACCATGCATGATGCAGATCAATAAAATAGACATAACTATTGCCAACACTAGCATGTGCACAACAATTAACAATATTATCATAGCAAGTATAATGCAAAAGAGACGTACGATTGCTCATGTATCATATTTGAAGAATTTTAGGTTAAGCCCTGCCTACTAATTAATATGCATGACATTGCCACGATTGAGCTATCTGTGTATCAAATCCAGTTTATCATTCTTTAGATACTGTGATTACAAGCTTTTTTCAGCAAAATAAATTAAGCCCTGCCCACTATACATACTCATGAAATTCAATGTTTTTATACCATGAACATGTGCACACTAGCTAACATCATAACTGTACCAAATATGAAAAACAGATATGCTGTTGTTAAAATATGAGCATTTCAATTTTTTTACTTGAAGCCCTGCCTACTGATTAATATGCATGACATCACCACCAAAAACAATAAGGCACATATACAGACCATAGGCAATCTGTGTACCACATATGACATGAATCCACTGTACCATTCTTGAAATACACATACACACACCTATACATGCATACACCCATGCTATCATGACCGCAAAACAGAACACAAAAATACATAAGCATGAAATTCATCGGAAACGCATGTTAAGTAAATGAGGGTTGGGGTCACAACACTACCCAGTGAAATGGCAATTCAAGTGCATAATAAAATGCACATTTTAAAATTCAAGACTTGAAAATAGAAATGAAATTCTTCTGTATGTGTGTGTGAATATCAAAAGAGGGAAATAGGGAGGGGAAGGGGGGGAGGTGGGGGTCAAGTGCTCTCTTAATCTTAAACCTGTAGCCTCTCCTAAGATTTTCATCCAATTTATGTTACCTCTGTAGCCAATCAAGCCACCAGTGATGCAGCCAGCGATGGGGCTGTTCTTCGAATCTCTTCTTCCTCGATACTGTAAAAAATTAAGCAAAATCCTTTAAGAAAAACTTATAGCAGAGTAACCAACATATAAGATAACAAGATTACGGACTAAGAAGGGTTAGTCACCCCATAAAGAGCCCAAACTAACACCACCACCACCACACAAAAAAAAATCAAAGACGCCCAGAGTTAGTAAAGAATTTACCAATGTTGACCTTGAAATTGTGAACAGACTTGGAGCTAACTACCCACACAGGCAAAGCATTTCACTCATTAACAATTCTTTGCGAAAAGATAAAATGCCAAATATCTATCTGTGAGAACTCGTTGGTCAACTTCAAACTGTTACCACGTGTTACATGAGGATTAGCTGAAACATGCAAGAAATAACAGGAAGTCAAAACATCACTACCAGATAGGAACTTAAAAACCTGCATCATATCGCCACGTACTCTTCTCAACTCAAGTGTGGTCAAACCAAAAATTCACAACCTAGATTCATAAGAGAGATTTCTTACTTCGGGAATAAGTCTAGTGGCTCTTCGCTGAACCTGCTCCAAAATAAACTTATTCTTTTCATAAAAGGGACTCCAAGCCTGAATAGCATACTCAAGGTGAGGCCTGACTAACTGCTTATACAAATTAAGAGCAACCTCTCTACCAAGAAAACAATAATTTCTTCTAATCAAACCAAGCATCCTATTTGCCCTTGCAGCTGCTAAAGCACACTGTTTAGAAGGCTTCAGATTGCTAGTAATGACAACACCTAGATCCCTTTCTTGATCAACAAAACCAAGATTTGAACCATTCATGCAGTAATCAAAAGCAAAATTGCTCTGACTAAAATGAATAACTTTGCATTTATCAACATTGAATGACATCTGCCATGTGTCGGACCAAGAAACTAACTTATTCAAATCAGTTTGCAAAAGTGAAGAATCCTCAGCATCATCAACAATCCTGTACAGCTTAGTGTCATCAGCAAATTTGCAAATCCTGGAGCCAAGGGAAACATCAATATCATTAATGAAGATTAAGAAAAGAAGCAGACCCAATACAGAACCCTGAGGAAAACCACTTGTAACCTTCTTTCATTGAGAAACTTCACCATTAACAAGAACTCTTTGTGACCTGTCAACTAACCGAGAATACATCCAACTGGTACACTTTTCCTCCACACCAAGCGCTCTTGTTTTCAACATGAGCCTGCCTAACAGAACCTTTTCAATGCTTTTTGGAAATCTAAATAGATAAAATCCACATTATGACCAGAATCAACTTGTTCAGTAACATCATCAAGAAACTCCAATAAATTAGAAACACAAGACCTCTTAAGTAAGAACCCATGCTGGGACAAATTCAACAAATCATTGACCAGTAAATGATCTAGTACAACATCTTTGACAATGGACTCCATTACCTTGCACACAACACTAGTAAGACTCACTGGCCTATAGTTACAAGGCAGACTGTGGTCACCCTTTTTAAAAAAAGGAGTGACATTAGCAATTTTCAATCACTAGGAACAACATCAACATCAAAGCACTTTAAAAAGGTAATATTCAGGGGAAGAGAAAGAACATCAGAACACTCACGTAAGACAGCAGGATGTATACATGTACCATCTGGACCAGGTGCTTTATTTGAATTCAAACCCTTCAACTTCTTAGACACAACATCAACTGAGAAATCAACATTCTTAATGGATACTAGAGAGTGCACACTAAGATAATCCACAACATCATCAGCAGGGGACTCCTTAGTAAAAACAGACATAAAGTAGTCATTCAAAACCTCAGCCATATCCTTACCACTATTGATAGTAACACCATCATTACCCTGAAAGGGACAAACAACCTCCTTGGTTTTTTGCTTTGAGTGAACATATGAATGAAACGACTTAGGATTAATCTTAACCTCTTTGGACAAACGTTTTTCAAAAAGCACTTTAGTATCTCTTATCAAACCCTTTGTGAAGTTTTCATGATCCTTATACCTACCAAGCTCCACAGGACACCCACTACATTTATGACAACGCCACAACTTCTTCTTTTTCTGAAAAGCCTGCAAAACCTCCCAGACATCCATACTGGCCGATTACGCCTACAGACTTTCTTTAATGGGACAAACCTATTTACACCCTCCAAAACTATAGTTCGGAAAACATCCCATGCTTTAGAAGGATCTAATTCACGCAGCAAAGAAGTCCAATCGAATGACAAATTATCCTGAAGTGCAGCAAAGTCAGCATTCTTAAAATCTAAAACCAATTTATTAACTGGAGAAACCTTTTTGAAACAATACAGATCGAAACTAACGAGGTCATGATCACTACACCCTACCTTACCACTACTTAGTACATTTCTAACCATACTTTCTTCACTACTGAAAATTAAATCTAGACAATTTCTACCAAGCCTGGGAAACAACACAAGCTGGGTGAAAAAGCAGTCAGATACAGTTTCCAGAAAATCTTTACCATGTGAACCACTAATACAAAGATTCCAATCAATGTCTGGAAAATTAAAGTTACCAAAAACAATGAACCTCCTAGAAGCAACTTTTCTGAAGCAGTCAAGCAATTTCTGATTGTTCTCAGGACTAGAATTTGGTGATCTACACACAACACCAACAACCACTGAACTACCAACATTGCCATCAACGATAAGGTCACACTATAGGCAATTTGAAAAACCAAAAGAAAACTGAGCAGTCCTATCTATACAATTAAAACTATCTTTCACAAACAATAAAACACCACCTCCTCTACCATTGAGAGTATATAATCTGTCTTGCCTGAAAACTGAGTAACCTGGAATTTGTATCTCTGAATCACTAATTTCACTATAAATCCAACTCTCAGTAATACCAATTAAATCATGTCAACTAATTGGAACTTCAGCCAGAAGCTCATCACGCTTATTCAAAATGCTAGAACATTTGAAAACATAACCTTAATTCTACCACTAGAACAATCCCTATCCCCAGAAACATGCCTGACAGGTGGGTTTAATCTCTCACATGCCCCCCTAACCCCCCCCCCCTCGTGACTAGTTTGAAGGACTTAAATCCTTAATTGCCCTATTGACACCCCTAGCAAGAACATGATCACCTTGCCTACTTAAATGCAAACCATCTCTCATGAACCAATCAACTCGAGATTCAAACTTATGCCAGAAATTTACAAAACCAAACTCAAATAAACAACAAATACTCCCTAACCAACTATTGATCAACAACATCTTATATATCATGAAGGAACTACCCCTACGCGGCAACAGACCAACAACTAGAACCCTACAATCTGTGTCCTTCAACTTGAATAACAAATCCATGAAACTACGCCTAACAGAATCAACAATTCTCCTTCAAATATCATTTGTACCAATTGAAAGTATGACGGTATCTTCACCCTTACATAAAGTCTCAACACGAGAACTAACACCATCAACCCTAGCCCCTGGAAGACACACCCTAATCCTTCTACCATGATCTACTCCACAAAACTCTGTGTCAACATACCTACAAGTGAATCCCCTATCCATAATACCTTGTCCCTAACAGAATCCACAGGCAACATAAGAGATGAATCAACAACTTCACAACCAATGGTACCTATACAATCATCAACTACAGACAACCCTACATAAGGCTTGTCACAGAATCTGATCCAAGACTATCTACCTGAACAAAACCCCTATCAAATTCCTCACTCAAAGAACTATCAACATCATATATATTAATGATAGGGTATTAATAAAAATATGCAATTCCAAGTAGCAAAATAATTAATCATAATCGATTAAAAATTGACCATTTTACAGCGTTTTTAAATCTCATACATTATTATCATTATTATAATTATTATTATTATTATAAAGCACACATAACTATATACAAATATTAGTGCTGTCATGACATGTCGATTATCGCAATATCTCTTTTCCCAAGACATGAAATATTCCTCTCGCGACATATCACGATACCAAAAACTAATACTCAACTAAGCAATATTCGCGTAACTAGGCTAGGCTACTTCGTACGTTACAATTTTAATGTTACGGTATTAAATTTAAAGTCCAGTTTAGGCCAATAAGAATGTGCAAAAATATCGTGAAATATAAAAAACTAATTAAAAGTCGTGCTCCGTCATCCCACACTGGCACGTTCCAATGTAAGTTGGCCAAAAGAATAAAAAATTGGCCTAGAACGTGCCTCTCAGGCTGGTCACGTCAACTAAAATACCAAACACGTGCATGATGCGTGATGACATAATAGTCATGCAATCATATCATCTGCTAGATCTGCAAATCAGTTTTTTTTTTGCGTTCATCATAAAAGAAGTAACGTTAGTGATAATAGCAATTTGTGTCGAGAGTCAGTTTTCTTGAAAAGTATCGCAATATACAATATATTGTGATATTTTTCTCCATGATAATTGATACATAATAGAGCCATGTCGTGACAGCACTAAAAAATATTCTATAGCACTGTACAAATAAGAGTAAGAATACACATTAAAGCAAAAAAGTAAAGAATTAACATAAAATGATACTAGAATGTCAGAAAATGATAAGCAATATTCAACTGCAAACAAAATGTAAGAAACATTGATTTGATAATCTAAGAAATCTTTCCAGTGGTGCAACAAATTCGACTTAAACTTTTGGATTTTTTATAAATCAAATAGGAAGACTTTTCCATCATTTTTATTGATTGAGATTTAGGAAAAAATCGAAACAATTGCATACAGATCTTGAGCTGTCCTTCCAGTCATACAGATTTCAGTATCTGAAGAAAGTCACTTATCATTACAGTCAATGGAAGAAACAAGCTTTTTGTCAGTTTACCGCAATTTTTTTTCATTAGTTGGAGAAAAATATCTGACTCTCTCATACGTAAAAGACGATAATATATAAAAAAGATGAAAATAGTAAAAAAGATGACAATAGAAAAAAAGATAACAATAAAAAAAACGATTTTTGTACAAACTTGAATCAGCCTGGAATAGGCTATGGTTGCAAAGTACAGCTTATTTTTGGAAAAATAATAGGATGCTTGCCATTGGCATCACTGGCAAATTCCAGAATTTGTTCAGTACTTTGGAAACGATTTTAAAAAAATTTTCAAGAAATTGTATGGCTTCTTTATTTGTAAGAGTATTATCATTGTGTTTGCTATTCACTGACAGTAAACATAATTTAAAATGATATAATTTTAGTAAACTTTAAGACCTTATTTTTACCTTCAAAATGGCTGCCATTTATGGCTGCCACTTGTGTTCAAGAATTCTTATTTTATGTCATTATCATTTTTTTTAGACAGGTTGGCCATTCAACATATGATTAATCTTGAATGGGGCCATGTACTGTACATAAAACATTAAGACTTGACATACAATAAAATAACAAGAGCAAATTGGTTCCAGGATTTGTAAATTTGCTGATGACACTAAGCTGTACAGGATTGTCGATGATGCTAGTGATTCTTCACTTTTGCAAACTAATCTGGATAGGTTAGTTTCTTGGTCCCAAACGTGGCAGATGTCATTCAATGTTCATAAATGCAAAGTTAATCATTTTAGTCAGAGTAATTTTGCTTTTGAACTGCATGAATGGTTCAAATCTTGGTTGTGTTGCTTAAGAAAGGGATCTAGGTGTTGTCATTACTAGCAATCTGAAGCCTTCTAAACAGTATACTTTAGCAGCTGCAAAGGCAAATAGGATGCTTGATTTAATTAGAAGAAATTTTTGTTTTCTTGGTAGAGAGCTTGTTCTTAATTTGTATAAGCAGTTAATCAGGCCTCACCTTCAGTATGCTATTCAGGCTTGGAGTCCCTTTTATGAGAAAGATAACTTCATTTTGGAGCAGGTTCAGCGAAGAGCCACTAGACTTATTCCCGAAGTAAGGAATCTCTTTTATCAATCTAGGTTGCGAATTCTTGGTTTGACCACGCTTGAGTTGAGAAGAGTATGTGGCGATATGATTCAGGCTTTTAAATTCTTATCTGGTAGTGATGCTTTGACTTCCTGTTATTTCTTGCATGTTTCAGCTAATACTTATGTGACACGTGGTAGCAGTATGAAATTGACCAGAGTTCTCATGGATAAATTTTCGGCAATTTAGCTTTTTGCGAAGACTTGTTCATGGGTAGAATGGTTTCCCTGAGTGGGTAATTAGCTCCAATTCTGTTCACAATTTCAAAGTCAACATTAATAAGTTCTTTACTAACTCTGAGCATCTTTAATTTTTTATATTTTTTGTGGTGGTGGTGGTGTTAGTTTGGGATTTTTATGGGGTGACTAACCCTTCTTTGCCTGTTATGTTAATTGTCTTGATCTGTTCAAAGAGGAATAATTTCTTTTCAGCACATTTTCTCAAAATTTATCAAATCCCCATTGACTGTATTGGTAAGTGACCCCTCCAGGTAGAGTTCCATGTTGTAGATACTAAAGTTAGTTTAATCCTCCTGAGCTGATGAAAACTCATATAGGCTGGTGCTGATGCCCGGTTTCCTTGGTGTAAGCACATGACAGTACTGTACTCAACTCCCCCTGGACGGGACACCAGTCCATCGCAGGCTAACCACCCAGCAAGCAGGTACTCAAGTCTCATCTCACAGCTGAGTTGACTGCATCAATCAGAAATGAAGTGTCTTGCTCTTGATGAAGAACACAATGTGGTACCCTCTACCCACAGTAACAATCAAACTGCTTCCCATATACTAACATAACCAAAGAATAATTACCGTTTCCACTACACATTCGGTGCCAGCAAACATTGCACCAATCACAGCAAAGTTTCTTGCATGGAAGTAGCTCCTTTTACCCATGTCTTTTAAGACATCTCTTGCACGCTGTTTGGCAGCAAGCTCTGGATCGACGGATTCAACACTGGCTGCGAACAAACCAATAACTGCTCCTAAACCAAATCCTGTGAAATACAAACAAAATAACAGACTGGAGAAGTGCAATTTATATACCACAGGGTAACAGGTATAACACAGATGCCATATGATTTTTTATCTCCTCAACATCAAACTTTCAGAGAAAAAATGGCAAATTTTAATATCAAACTTTCTGAGAAAAAAATGGCAAATTTTTGTCCCTCCAAGGCACCTATTCCACTCTTCTTCAATCATGGTGGACAAAAAGCTAGTTGTTTGCATATATGCAGACACTGTTTCGCTGACCGACAGTATATTGAAGCCGAGTTGATAAAATGAGCAGCCTGCAAGGACAAAAATATGCTGTTTTCATTCAATTTCTAGGTTAACCCTTACTCTCTCAGCGTCACGGTGACCGTGACAGTTACGATCCATTTTCCAATTTTTTTTTTGAGTACCTTTCCAAAATCCTATAGAGCTGCAAATAAGTTCATTCAAACCAGATTGAATAGATCTTTCATAATATGGTTATTTTGTTAGGGGGTTAGATTGAATTTTTTTGATTAAAATCGTTACAAAAAAGTGCATTTAAAAAAAAAAAAAAGGCATTTTTTTTATATTTTATTTTTTAAGACGAATGTCATACGTGAATATTTTTTCTATTTTTTTTTCTTCAGGTAAAGTATAAAGATAGTTTGAATTGTTGGTTGCTACACGATTTTTACTTGTACTTGGTCAATGTTTGTGTTTTTTTGGAGAAAATATGCCAAAATTTGTGATTTCGGGCCATTTTGGACCTTTTTTGATCAAAAAATCATAAAAAAAGGCCCAAATAATGTATTGGAATTTTTAAAATCTCTACGGATAGAGGAGAAATAGATCGTTCAGACGAACTATTACAATAACAGATGCACCCCCTCTACTTGCCTAAAAGGTCTCTGATGATGACGTCAATTTGCGCCTTTTTTTTTTTTCCTCGCTTATTCGACATCACAAAATGGTGAGATACAAGTTACAACGTCGAACGTGCCTTCCGACTCCTATGTTTTCTTCAGAATAATGATGACTCAGAGGGGTCGGAAGGTACTTCTGATGAAGAAGATGTACCAGAACTCGACCAGGTTGAGGAAGAGGAGAATATAGAGCCTGCTGAGATGGATAGTGATCTGTTCCAAATTACGGAGTTGGTGAGTGTTTTCTTCCAAAAATAGCGAAAGTACTACATTGTAAATGTGTAGTAATAAAATAAGGCTTATAGAATTATAATGATAAATCAGCGGGGATTTTTTGCTTGTTACGAGAAACAAGTAAAAGGGACACTAAAATCACTTATAAAAAAAAGGATTTAGGTCCTTTCTATAATAGCCTGGATGAAACAAATGAAAGCTGAACCCCAATAATAAGATTTCTAAATGGACTGAAATATATGTATTTCCCAATGGCAAAATTGTAAATTTAGGCCTACTGAAATGTGTGTATTTCCAATTTCACAAAATCCAAGTTCCATTATTTCAGGGGCCGAAATCACAATATAATGGGGGAAAGTGGAGTAGGGGTCCCATGTTAGGGCAAAATACACATGTTGGGGGTGCCCCAGGCCCATTTAGAGGAAAATGCTTGTATATAGGCCTAGTACCGGTACATTATTTTGATGCCCCATTTTTTGGGACCATGATCCTTTTCCCCTCCCCCTGGCTATGCCACTGTTGTGGTGATGACTAGATCGATAAAACAAACATTTTGGACCCCTGTATGTACCCCCGGGCTTCCCGGCAGTAAAAGTCTGTCCCCACTGTTACCACAAAATTGTGGGGCAGGTTAGAAACCACAATAACATGTTATGCGATAACATGTTATGCGTATGCTTGAAGAGGACGAGCCGCCCGCTACTAGAAACCACAATAATATGTTATGCGATAACATGTTATGCGTATGCTTGAAAAGGACGAGCCGCCCGCTACTCCCCAACCCAAGAGGAAGAGGGACAGACCGTTGAAGATGAGCCCAGGCCCTTCTTCCAGGCCTTCCGCTGCAGTCTCGCCACCATCACCTCTCAAAGAAAATCCGACTGCAGCGGAAAAAGCTGCCTTCAAAACCAGGGAGGAAGAGCGGAACGCTCGGCTGCGGGAGATACAACGGTCGAAGGTCATCCCTGCAGCCGATAAAGACTATCATCTGTGGGAAGTACTGGTGGAGAGTGACCGGGATCGACACGAGGTCTTCGGTAACTGGTTATGGGAAGACCAAACTAAAGTAAGTTGAATGAATATAGTTGCAATTTTTTTTTTTCTTCTTTAATTCTATTTGCAGCAACAAGGAATAGCAGAAGACTTTACAAATTTGGACCTTTTCGACAAACATTTCTTATGAATTCCATGTGGAATGAAGAGAAGTAAGTGTTTAATAGATAATCAGCATAGTCTATCAACATAAAAGTAGCTGTGAAGCTTGTAATGGCTGAAATTGGGTCAGAAATAAACAAAAAACACTTTTGTGCATAATAAATGAGGTAAATGACCTAATTTGCATATCATTTGCATAATGTTTTTTTTTTTTTTTGTGTGCAAATGATGATGTAAACATCTTGTTTTTCTGCATTCTATTAGTTTTGGACATCATAGAAGGGGAAAATGCATTTTTTTTTGGAAAATTTAGTGCCATACACTATTAGATAGATTATTCACAGAATCCGGGGATAATTTTTAGGTCAAAATGTACCAAATTGTTCATATTTGCGTCATTTTTTTTCTTCTGATTCCTAAAAATCCATGAATAATATCAAATGAAAGGTCTTTCCAAGGACGATTAAGAAATTCTATCCATATTTTTTTGCTATTTAGCCACAAGGCACAAGCGTGTCATAAAGATATAATTTTGGAGACCTAATATGCTAATTCAATGACCTAATTTGCATATTTGAGTTCGGAAATATGCACATTTTTGGAAAGTTCAACATGTTAGCTTTCATAAAAGTCGAACTTGTTTTGGTACAAATGGAACAGAAAGTGCTGAAAAAATCCTCTTTCCAAAATTTTTAGAAATAGCTCATTCTATTTTTGGAACCTTGGGAGAGTAAGGGTTAAAGATGTTATCAAGGTGTCAATTTTATTTTTACAAATTGATTTTGTAAGATTCCGCAGTACATACATGCATGTGCTAGGGTGAACATGATAATTTCATTTCATAACCAATAGATAGTTAGAAGGACTATGCATTTCTATGTGTAAAAAACTGCACTGCTTTTTCTGAGCCAAAACATTTACTTCTAAGCAAAAATTATACTCCTTCAAATTTCAAAACCTAATGTTCACTAGAAAGCAATAAAGTTACTCTGAGAAAACAATTACCTTATTCATTAGTTTACAAAACCAAATTCCTGAAGACATGAGCCTTTTTCCACACTTACTTTGCTATTTGGTTGTTCAAAGCTTCAGAAATGGAATGGTTGTTAGGCATCCCTGCATAATTCAAACATACTCGAGCGAAATCCGTACTCTGTTGTGTGAGCTAATATGCTTAAATGCACGAGCGTTCTTGAGTAAAGTCACAAACAAATGCCCAAAGAAGGATGCAGGCCATCACGTTGTACGCTTGCATTTTGATGCATTATTCGGTTTAATTTTTTTTATTGACGTGCATCATTTATGGCTCATTTTCTATGGCTCATTTTCTGTTTTTCGTAGGGAAAATTTCATGATTTTACGAAAGATTTTTGATATTTTATTCTTTGCGGAATACTAGTAGACAAGTTCAACTATTACTTTATCGATTGTTTAGATTAAATATATTAAATTTTATATCGAAATTTATTTTGCAACCAGTTCTGTTGCAAAATTTTGTGGACACATGTTGTATGCCATTGACTTTTTCTACATTGTGGGACATGATTTTCAATGCGCAATCTTTCATGCCCTAATCCTCTAAATTAGGTGACTATGTGATTTGGGCATGAAGATTCATTCTACTTAGTTGGTAGAGCACACGACTGAGATGCTGGAGGTACCCAGTTCAAGCCTCAGTCAGGTCTAACCAGTTTTTCCACAGCTATGCAAACAAATACGCCAATCATCAAAGTGGAAGTGCGTCTTCATTCAGCTGTTGAGAAAAGTGGCAATGGTTGAAAGGCGCTTGCCGTCCTTTGGAGGGGACGTTAAGCTATCGGTCCCGATGGTAGAACAGTCACATCCTACCTGGTTCTCTGAACACTTCTCGAAAAGAGTAGGGTGAAAACCCGGTGTACATCCACTTCCGTCCCGGTCGCACGAGCCTGGCATCTGCTATGCAGGCTATAGGTCTCACTCAAAATAAAAATCCATAGGGACACTATCAATAGGAGAAAACACAACTTTTCGTGATTTCGACAAAAATTGGGAAACTCCCAGAAATGTTATTGTCAGATTTGTCACGATATTTCAGCAAAAAAAATAAAAAATCCCGCAACCCGGAATGGCTGAAAACAAGGTATTGTTTGTGGAAAAATAAGATTAACATTGTCAAAATATGACATTTTCGTGCAATAGTCATAGCATAATGGTAAGGCCTAAATTTTTGCACAAAAAAAACCTCGTTTTTAGCCATTCTGGGGTGTGGAATTTTATTCTTTTGCTTAAATATCATGACAAATCAGATAATAATTAGAATTCTGGGAGTTTTTAGTTGAAGTGTGTGCAAATTTTTGTCGAAATCACGAAAAATTGTGTTTTCTCCTATTGACCGTAATAATAGAGCCACTATGGATTTTTTATTTCGGGTGAACCCTATAGCTTGGCATCTATGTTCAGTACAGGAGTCTTGTTGAGTTCCCATAAGAAAGGATCATATACAAAACAAGCAAATTCAAAACTTGAAAAAAAACCCATTAAACTACTTAGATTTTAACATTGTTAATATATTTAAGGAAGCAGTTAATTTCACAGTTAAGAATTATGCAAAATTGGATTATATTTTGCCCCGTTTGTTTGACAATAAACGTAGCAATTAAAATCAGTTACGATATGTAAGTTACGTTTGGCCAATTTAATTTCACAAATTTCTAAGTTACAGAATGAAAAACAGGAATAAAATCATAATCATACTTAAGTTATAAATGAAAAATCAAGAATCTCTACACAGCTATTTATCACTTTATCAAAATGTTACCAATAAATACAACTTTCGAAAATCGCATTTAACGAAAGTTGAATACCTTACCTGCTACCCCACTGAGCACAGTCTTAAATGCACAGCTCTCCATCACGGCCTCAACTCTCGCCTGTTCTGGCGATTGCTGATTTTGAGGAAGCCCGTAATTTCTGATGTAGCCTTGTAAATCCTTTTTTTCATCTCCTATCAACATGCCCATCATCTGACCCATACTTAGTTGAGTAATCTGATCATCATGATGTTCCGTGGACGAATTTTCTGCCTGTATAACTTCTGGTTTGTCAGGACTGGTGTCATTCATGTAAGTCGCCATTTTGAAATTAAGGTGGTACACAACAATGACAATAACAACCAACAACCTTCAAAATGTACATTCATGCACATTTTCTGTTCCTTGCTTTCGAAAATCCAAGTAGGCCTAAGTGTCATGCTGTGATTTAAAAATCAGAAGGTTACTTACTTGAACTATGAAATATATCTTTTACTCGATATAAAGTACAAATTGAATAAATGCAGGATCAAAAAACCTTCTAATTATCTGGTTATGATGACAGATGATTGAAAACAAACAGGATCGTAGTAGACACGATCGCTAATACATAATCTCTTTTACAGTACAGTGGTCACAAAAGAGCATGGAAATTAACACAGACGCCCTAAACTTTTGCCTAATGTAGCCATAAAGACATAAAGTTGAACTTAAACTTTTTTCAACTTACGCTTTGGTAGATTTTCCGAATTCCTTGTGAAAAAGGGTACAAATTGTCAATTTTCTGGAAGAAATTCAAGGTCTTGTGCACAGGACGCGTGCGTTAGCATCGCAACTAATGTTGCAAACGCACTCGTATAACTGAAAAAAGGAGGGGTTAAAACGGGCGCAGATACAACAAAAACTTATAATTTTTCAAATTTAAATACCTCAACGCCCTTGTTCTTTTGTTAATATTAATACATACAAATTGTACGCGCCCACATAAGTAAGACGCACGTAGGACGAACATCAGTACGTCATACACTTAAAGTTACACATACATGCAGATACGCGCTTAATTTATGTCATTCATAATTCCTTACGCAAGCGTCCTATTTTCTTACAGATTGAGGAAAATGCTTGGTGCGTATCACATTTTTGTCAAGACGCTCGCCGAAATTCTGTCGAAACTTTATTTTTGAACGAAAAATGTGTATCCTTTTAGGAAATCAATTGAGTTATTATAATATTTACAAGGTGTGAAACCAGTTCAAGTCTCCGTGTGCTGATTTTCATGTTAAAATATGAAGTCTTTATAGAACCTTTTTTTGAAAACACACGTTGAAGCCCATTGACTTTGCTGAAGCGTGTAAATTGTTTTATGTGTAGCCTATACTTGAGAAATCATTCAAGTTAGGCCTTTTGGAATTTTTTTAGGAATTAAAGAAAAATTCCGAAGATTGACCAAAAATATCCCTAAAATGAAGAAAATTTTCCGAATTTTGAACAAATGTTTTCAAAATGGAAGAATTTTTTTCCAAAAATCAAAAGAAAATTGCCCGAAAAGGAAGGAATTTTCCCGAAAATGAGGAAACTGATAAGGGAAATTCACCTCTCAGTGTATGCTCTTTTCTTGGTTGGGGAGGTCAAATTTGGATATTTTTTAACATAAACTTGAGCAGAAATTGGTAAAGCAGAAGAAAAATTGACGAATTTGGCAACATTTCCTTAAAATGGAGGAAATTTACCAAAAATTAGAGAAATTTCGAGAGGATTTCTCTTCGGTAGTATACTTTCTTCCGGCGGTTGGGAGGTGGGAAATTTCTAGAATACAGGTGACAACATTATAAAAAAAATTGGTACAATAATTGCACATTTTGGTAAAATGTTGTAACATTTCATGAAAACTGCAGGAAATTGTTCCATTATCAGATTAGCAACAACATTTTAATGGAAAATAAAGCAATTTTCCAGCTTCTTAGGACTGTGGGAGGAGCCTGAACGCCATCAAAGTTTATGAATGCGATACACATTGCTTATACACCACGAATTTGATGCAACAAAAACCGAAATATCCTTGTGTTTACCATATATCGCATACAGATAAAGTAAAAACGTTCAGGCAACTTGGCTTAAACCAGAGAGCGTGACGTCATTCACCCTGTACTAGTAGAGGGCCTTAGGAATATTCACTTGGTTGGAAATGTGACCTGAGGTCATCAGACTGCATAGCAACCGCGCGCATTTACCCCGCATTGAAGTGAAAACAAAGCAATCAGCAGTGTTTGTTTACATGCCATAAGTACCGCACACAGTAAACGCATACAGACTTGCCCACGTGTATCACGCAAAGGTTTGTTTTCACTCCAGAAAATGACGCCTTCTCCCGGATGTGACGTTCACTAACCAAGTGAATAGGGCGAATGACGTCACGCTCTCTGCTTAACTGTCAAAGCTGGCAGAACAAACGATACTGACGGGCGCCATGCGCGCGCATAATAACGCGTGCAAGATGAATGAAAAACGTCTTAAGGGCCGGTGAAAGAGGTTGAACAACTTTTACAAATAAAAACAGCTTTCACGCGCGCGTTCTTATAAGGATCGGCGCTGTGACGTCACGAAAGATTTCATCGATCAACAACGTTGTCTTTCAGTCTTAGAAATTCAAATCATCTTCTAACAGTCTAAGAAAACCTGAAACAAACTAAAGATTTAAAAGGAGAAAAACGGCAAAGACATCCAAAAAATGGACGAAATACCCCAGGTAAGAACATTCTTTATTCTAAACATTTCAATCAGTTTGACAAATTAAGAATTTCTTTGCAGTTTATTTCCTGGCCAATTATTTCAGTCTTTTATAACAACATACAGGGTAGGCCGTGTCGTGTGGCCTATAGGCTAGGAAATAATAGCTAATTGGCCTACCGCAAGTGTGTGTGTAGGAGAAGGGGAGAAGGGAGGGGGAATTAAACCAAGATACAAAAAATAAGTATACAAAAGAATAGATATGGAAAACGTGTGCACTGTGTGTGTGGGGGGGGGGGGGAGGATGTTTGGGTGTCAAATTACACCCTTCCACTCCTAATCTCGTCTATTGCAGCCTTTGTCCCATGGTACCGATTGTTATTTTCTTTATTCATCATATATAGTAAAATAACGGTTCTTTTAAGAGATTGATATGCAACGGTGACGGTTGTGACGTCATATAGGCTACGCTCGGGGAATCACTGTTTATCATACCCCAAATAAGTTTGCAAGAATATAGGCCTTTATAGTTTAAAGTAAATATTATTCATGAAACTAAATTATTTAATGGAAAGATAAGGAAAATCCGTTCATAATATCTTCTCTCCAAATATTCACATGCACCGGTAAATACATATTTTTTCTCAGAGATTAATTAATACTTATATTGAAGCATAATTTGAAAAGGCAAATTTTTAATCCTCAAATGCATACCTTAGTTTAATGTCTTACAATTCTTGAAATTCCATCACTGAAAATCAATATGATGAACAACTGTTTCATTCAACGTTGGGAAGGATTGAAAAAATATAAGTACGATTTTCAGGATTTGTAGTGTCATGAAATTTGAACAAAATTTGCATAATTTGTTATAATAAGGTATTAAAATGAAAAATGCTTGTAAAACGGTCAGTTTGTAACCAATTTTGGTAAAATGTTTTTGCTTGTTTAACGTCAATTGTAGATATTGCATATAATATGTTCTTCCAATTCAGCGGCTTCTTTAAAAGTTCCAGGCTTCTCGGTCGAAAATGAATATTATGTGAAAGGAATTTTGGAATCACACCGGTCTAATTTTAACTAGTAAGTTAAACGTTCATAACAAATGATGATAATTAATTTGCACAGTCGTATTAAAGGTTTTCAGTGCCATCACGTATGTTCACAAAAATCGTTTTCGAATAATCTTGAAAAATACGCAATTACTTTTCAGACACCGGCTACGTGTCCACAGATTTTTAAATTAAAAAAAAAAACCTGTATGCATAGAACCCTGCTATTCAACAATTGCTCTCTAATAATTGGCTAGAATAGAAAATTCACTGACCTATTTCTTGAATTTATATTGTGCATGTATCATTATAGACAAATAGGGCTCCATCTCGTTGTGCTGAGCTCGAAGATATAGCAGACTCAACATCAAGCCCGATAACCCGACCACGTCTTCATACTAGAAAGGTATGACGTATACTATATTCATTGCATTTTCATGAAGTTCTAAAATCATATAATGGCACGAAGACGGCGCCAAACACCACAAACTAAGGGAAGGTGCGCCGTCTGTCCAAAACGCAGACCAGCCGTCAACGAAACTTTAAAAAGAGAGACATATTTGCAAGAACCTTACTCACCCCCGTAAATATTCTCCCCGAATTCGGGCCAACCGGAAATTCAATTCAATTTTGAAGAGAAGTGTAGGGCGAGGGTAGGAGTCACACAGTGCTGCACATGGCTCCGCTATTGTTGTAGCTTCATGGTAGTATTGCAACATTGTAACAATATCCGGCATTAAAGAGAAAACATGATAAGTCTGAATATTGATCTCGAAAGCTCTGGTATTTTAAGAACTAATCACGCTTTTTTAATACATTTTTTATTGACCAGATATATCTGCCAGAGCTTTCTACACCTTATGTAACATATTTTTCTTTTGTCATTATATTGAGAATACGAATGTAAAAGGATATAATGCTGCTTTCAGGTTAAACTAAATTAGCATCAAAAGAACTGGTTGATACATGTAGAAAAACATGCCGCATAAGGAGATGTTCTGACCGTCTCGCCATGCTCCAAATGTGCGCGAGGAATCCGTCAGTCGGGGAGCAACCCGAAAAACTGGATACTTTGAAATACTCCCAAAAATGGGTACTATTATGTATTACGTCATCGCATGAGCCTCCGCATTTGACTAGCCCACATTAAACATACGTGGTTTCTCATTTTCCGCTCCGGATTGTCCAAAATTTCACTATAAATATCCTGAAATTTTGGAGACGGATAGTAAATAGATATTCAAAACTTTATGCCGCTGCTTTTGAAATTTATTGTCGGCTTTTTGAGAAAATGAACAAAACAGACTGCCCATAATTTGTTTTATTGGTTTTTTCAAAAAGGCGACCGTGAATTTCAAAAAGCAGCGGCGAAAAGTTTGAATGTCATTTACCATCCGTCTTGATAATTTCAGGATATCCATTGAAATTTTGGAAATTAAGAAACCCATATGTTTAGTGTGGGCTAGTCAAATGTGTAGTCTCATTCGATGACGTAATACCCAATTTTTTGAATATTTCAAAGTACCCAGTTTTTCGGGTTGCTCCCGAACTGTCCGTTGAATGGGATTCAAGAGGCAAAATCAGGGCATCTCCAAGTTTGAATAAGTCATTTCCTTATCATCACATTTCATGTTTCTCTAAACACTACACGCACCGCTCACACACACATGCAAACGTTTTGTTAATCGGATATACATGAGTGCACTATCGTATACGCTGAGTACGCGTACACCCTTATCAGTATGGCAGGGTCTGTAAAATTATCCAACATTCTGTGAGGTGATCTAGCCTTCTGAAACGGTTTCAGCGGCAATTCCGCATTCATTTAATTCCTCAGCTGATTTCGAAGATTTTAGTATGAGAAAACATCCATCTTCGATTAAACGGGTAGTCTTTTCAAATTCATCACGTGGCGCTGCCTGTGACTGTCTGAGTTAGATCGGAGATATGAAATAAAAACAGCCTTTTTAAATGTAAGATTGATAAATCTAACCTATTGAAGAGAAAAATGCTTTCAGGCTTTAGATTTGTACAATACATCGAAAAACTGTGACAAAAGCCATCATTACTCACTTACGGCAGCCCTGAAAATCACCGGGTTCGATTCTCGCAACGAGCCTTGCATTGTGTCCTTGCATGAGCTAGACACTTTTACTCTACTTGCTCTAGTTCATTTAGATGTAAAATGAGTACCAGCACTGCTGGGGAGTTAACCTGCGATGAAGTGTTGTCCCGTCCAGGATGAGACATGTTCTCATTCCCTTCGCCATGGAAACTGGGGATAAGCACTGTGGGCCCAATGGCTCGGATAGATTTAACTAAATGGTATACACTTAATTATTATAAAGTTTGATTGCAGGAGCTTAATTCCATAATTGGTTCTTCGATTAATTGTCAGATATGAAGGTTGTCACATATGTGCGTTATGATATAAGAAATGAAGTACGTACACAATGTATTCAACAGCCATACTCAATACTTTAAGCACCGGTCACCATGCGATTAAGCGCATTTCCATTGACTGTAACAATTGAAGTGATGTCTCACAAATTGTCGTCATTTATGCTAAAACAAATCTATCACATCCATGTTTTTTCGAGCAACCGTCTTCCATTTTCTTTAATGATGATTATCAGTCCGGTTCACGCTCCCGATCGGGAGATTACTCATTCGGAAGATTTCTTTTTCATTATAACCCACAATGCATTTTTCCAAATTCAAATCCCTCTCATAAATACATAAGCGGTAAAATAGGTTTAAACCGAAGGTAGGTAAATTGCACGCGAAATATTAAAATTTTATTGGAGCAACAGAACAATAAAATCATTTTTTCCATTTTCACCAGCGCAAATTTGACTTCTACCAGGGAATTTGAAAGTAATCTTTAAAGAATTATTTCAATAGTTTCCGAAGAGCAGATTTGAAAATGTTAGTCACCAGTTAAAGTTCAAGTTATACAAACAAGTTCCAGAAATATCAAATTCAATATCATTTTCAAAGCACACAACTTAGAATGACAGAATTTAAAAACAAAAATAAATGTTAACGTCCGAAATTTTGAGCCGTTTAAATCATGCTTACTGCGCATGTCTCGATTTCCCAAACAGGAGATTTCCCGATCGTGAACGTGGATCGGACTGATTGTACAAGCAAGCAACCCATTTTTTAACCATTTCTTTCAAATTCTGATTACAGTCACCCTTAAAGTCTGCACGTGTGATCAAAAGCCCAACGAAAGGATACCATCCGGCAACTGTACGAGGAGTACCAAGACAACTTATTCAGTTAGAGATGGTTGCACTTTCATCTGAGGCTCACACAAAAGCGGTTTATACAAACACGCTACCAAATCTGAAAGCAGCCGGCCATCGACTTGATGCTTCTAAAATTCTAAAGAAATCATCACAAATACAAAAGTTACCGGATTTGAGCCCAACAAACGATAGCAAAGAGTATACGTCCCATATTACACTATGTAATAGGACCGGTGGTGATGTAAAAAACAGACTACCTAATTTAGAAAATTCTCCGTACAAGCAAGAAAATCGAAAAACATTTTCTGAAATTTGTGTACCTCAGCATCAAAGGATCGGAGGAGATGTAAACGATGACAACAAGGGGAGATTGTCGCGAATAAGACAGAATCATCAAAGGCAAATAGACCTCCCACTTGCTCACCCTGCAAACAGTGACACGATATTAGTTGAAAGAAAGAGAGCGGACATGTCTTTAATGTGTACAAAGAAACCACCATCAAAGATAACCATGAAAGATTACCATGGTGTTGGTAGTGCCCTTATCAATTCTCAAGAGCTAGAACCAAAAAGCAAAAGCGATATAACTGTTAACAAGAACAACGTGTCGACGAAGACTCAAGGATTCAAATCTGAGACAAAAAGAAAGGATACTTTGATTTGTGAAGATAATGGAAAATCTCGACAAGTAACGACCAGGTCTTACATGAAAGAAAAACGAAACCATCAACAGCATAGGAATGAAAAGCAAGGTATAGAAACATCAAGTTCAAGTAAATCTGATATATCTCAACATTCATCGGATTCTTATGTTATCAAAGGATCGTCTCTTCTGGGCATAAAGAAACGGGAATGTGAAGAGAAATATTATGATCAAAGGAATAAAGACTACAATACAGGGAGAAGAAAGACCAAGTCGGAAGACCCGAAAATATGGTCTTCGAAATCCTCTCAAGAAAGAACAGAGAAAAATAGCTGGGCGGACGAAACAGACGACAGTACAAACAGCCTTGAAATTTTTGGAATTGAAATAAGTACCTTTCGACATTGTGAAATGAAGCAACTGAAGGATTTACCTAAATTTGATCCCAAAATGAATTCTCAGACCGCAACGCTTAACCTGACATCTTTTCAAAATACAGATGGTAATGGGATTCATGAAGCCAGAAAAAGGCCGTATCAATTTTCTGGAAGCCTTTCCAGTACACCAAAGGTCGTTATTTCTCAAATATCCGTTCTACCGCAGAAAGATTGTCCATATAACTGGGATTTAGAATTAATTGACTTAGATCAAGAGAAAGATATTTCTCCAAAGGAAAAAGACAGGGAAGGTGCTACTGAACCAACAATGTCTGCGAGTGTTTATGAAACTTTGGATTTGGATACCCTAAGTGCTAGCCCAAATAGAATTGAACAAGTTGACGATACCCCAAATAATGGTGATTTGGAGATAATTGGCATCGGTCAAGAAAGCGATATTTCTTTTGTGAACAAGAAGCAAGAAGACACACAAGACACAACTATAGCACCGATATTTTCGAGAGGTTATGACACTTTGGAATTGGATATAGTAAGTAATTCTAAAAATAGCATTGAAGAGATTAAAGAGTGTTTAGTTAGAGAGGTAAAAGAGATCTTTATTCAGAACTCGAACAAAGTTATCTTCGAACCTCCAAGACCTAATAACTGCATAGTTAACCAACTTGCCCACGTCGCAACTACACCACGTAAGACCAACTCTTCGTATAAATCATCATCAAATATGGGTCCCAAAATATCAGTAAATACTCGAACAGATGTCGGATACAAAAATATAGTTTTCTCTGGAGGAGAAAAGAATGCAATGGATAATAGCTGTTTTGCTTTCTCAAGTGAAAATCTGTTAGTAGAAAACGATAGCCTTGAAGAAGTGAAAACTAGTGAAAACTGTCCAGTGGATGTGTATTCTAAAATCACCTCGTCACGAATTATAGTGGATGGGGATTCTCTTATTATTAAAACAGTCAATTCTACCGCTACTACCGCAGCAAATTCAGGAAACAACAAATTAAATAGCCAAGTTCCTATGAATGTAAGTAATAGAGACAAAGGGTTTGAAGATCAGAAGATGAGAGAACCAACATATATGTTGAAGAATTTCACTCAGGATGATATTGATATGAAATCGAAAGATCTTGGTCTTACTCAAACCGATTCCGATGATGAGGAAGAAATGATCGATTCTGACTCAAAAGATGATGGAGATTCTGTATCATCATTTGAAAGACAAGAGAGTAGGAGAAGCAACAATGACTCTGTATCACATATTGCCAAACTTGAAGACAGTGAAGCAGACGAAGATGTTGTATATACAGATAAAGTATACAATGCCGTGGTGATAAATTTGGTAGAACATGAAGCCCATACAAGTGACGACGGAAAAGGTATAAGAGATTGCTTAGAAGAGAATGAAGGCATAATCCAAAGTGGAACCTTAAATATGTCTGAGGCACATGAACATAAGCATGAAACTAAAGACTTGATGAAAATTAACGACGTAGGAAATGTTGAGGTGCAAACAAAATTGACCTCATCCTTTCTGGTAAAGGATACCTAATCAATATCAATAAACTTTGCTCAGATGTAACAGAGGGAAAAAGCGAACAGGAAAGTTTAATTGCTAATGAAGAAATGCTTCAGAAAGAATTGTTTGTTCAAAAATCATCGAAAAACTGTAAAGAAAAGAAGCCTAAACATGCAGAATTTACTTCAGTTTATGACAAACCTGGTAAAGGAGATTCCAACAGATTAGGTTTCGAAGAGATTAAACCGCCATCGCCTATTGGTATTGAATCTTTCGATAGGGCCTTTCACGAACTCAGTAAAATGAAGTATTTTGGAGATACAATAAGACGAAAAGCAGAAGCGATGCAAAGACACCTATATTATGCGCTTGAGACAGTTGCATACAATCCAAGCTTAAATGATGAAATGTACAAAAAGGTATTAAACTCCAGGGCAGCAGTTAAGTTAGAAGAGGAGGTGAAAGAATCTGCAATGAAAATTCAAGGTATTTTCATGGATTTCTATAAAATAAATTGTGCAGAGAATAGATTCATTGATCTGTGTCGCAACCATGTATCAATTGGTAATGAAATGAGCGACGTGGTCCATAACTGGAAAAGCGCAGATGATGATTTTAGTAGTGAGCAAATATAAAGTTTGAGATGCATGATATGACATCTTCTTGGTGGTGTGCGCAAAGAAAAAGGCAAATTCAATCTCTCGAATAATTAATTTGATTATCAGCATTGTGTTGTAATTTACAGTGCGTCCATGTGAGTATACTCTTCCGCAAACCATACAGATTTCGTATATGTGTTATCGAAACTGGGATAACTTGACTTGGAAATTTACACAACGATTTTGAGACAATTAATTGTTCAATCACAACTCACAAGTACAAAGCGAAAGGAAGAAGCTAATTGATACATCATGATCAAGACAACTGAGATTGAAAAGGTCTATTATATACCAGTATACTGATGTGAGTATAGATCAAGTCATATTTCTAAAGGATATAGTGGTTAATCGAGAGAAATTCGTATCAATCTTTTTCCAAAGCAAGCAAGAATGAGAGCGGATAGGTATGGATATAGAAATGCCTGTCCGGGTAACTTTCATCTTGTTCAAGTATATTGGTATATTGAAATCAGTTTGGTTTTGTAATTTCTGCAACAATTCGCAAGAATTATGAACAACAGGAACAAAGTTTTCTCCTAAGCTGCTAAGGGAAGGAAAGTGTTGAAGAAGCAACAAAAGCATGCACAAAAATTCAGTCTGTGTTTGGAAAGAGCCTCAACTGTAACGGTACAGTGTAGATTAAATTGTATTCGTGATATGTATTACTTCCTAAACATTCCCATGGATATGTTTTTTGTACCAGAGCATGAGAGTAAATAATTGGATTCGACATCCTCTCTTGATACAGCTTTCGTTATAACTTCTAGGTGTTCACCTCATTTGTTTTAATGCTTTTCATTTTGGAAACATATAAAATTTGTGCGAACATAAACAGTACCTGAGGTTATATACCTTTTGTAGCCGTTTTGCAGAGCACATTTTGTGACATGTCGTAAGATTCATTATAATTGAATAACGCAAGTATTAGGTCATGGGCCAGATACACCCCTCACGCATCCCTCCCCTCCCCCCTGTAACTCTCCCAACCATTTTTTAAGCCTTATGGTCCACTGAACACGTTATCAACAGGTAACAGTATAATTATTGGGTCTCTATAGCCATTTTGTTTTAAAATAAGATGGTACCCCAAAAATGATGAAATTCTTGTCGATTTTGTGCAAAAATGCAATGAGGTGGCCACTTATGTCTTATCATCATGTGAAATATATCATATTAAAGGCAATATCTCACTGGTTATTATTTAGGCTAATATCAATATTTGGAATATTACCATGTGTATAAACATTGGAAGTAGGTGTAGTTCTGGTCGTGGGGGAGCGGTGGGTGTTCAAAGGGCTCAACCCAGCCAATGGTCTGTTTTTATCTAAATTTTACATTCATGGAGCATAACTCAGATTGCTATCTAAAACAAATTGCCAGAATGTGACCATAGTGGTATGTGTCACCAACTAGATTTAAGTAAGTCTTTTACCATTAATTATATACCAGTATCAATACATAATCAAAGTTACATGTTAAGAAACAATGTACATAATACTTATAACATTGTGAGATAAAAATTTATTAATCAAATATACTCACTATCACTGTCTTCATCAATTTCATTATTTTCCATAACCTATTAATTGCCTCCTATCAGAATCATCATCACTGTCCGGCATCACTGTCAGAATTCTAGTATGTCTTGGGCTATATCAGCTAGTTCTCGTGGTACTGCATTCCCTCATGACCAAAGGGGTTCCATGACGTTGTTCTTTTCTTTCAAGCGAAGTCTTTCTCTATCCTTAGGAATGTCAGATTGAAGAGCATGAGCTTCCCTTCAGATGCCCACATGATAATGTTTCCACCTAATATGTTGAGGAAGGCTTCCCTTGCATGGTAAGAACCTTCCCATGTCAACATTACCAAATAGTAAGGCACGATCCTCCTTGGCACATAGCTCATTGATGCAAATACGCCTCAAGCCACCAACCTTAAGTACGTGTCATGCTCTACCGTAGGCATGTGCAGCAAAGTTCTTCAGCTCATCAAGTGTTTCAGCATCTCCAATAAGATGTTTCAGCTAATGTCATGAGGTCACATGACTTTGTTAAAATCGCCATTTTGTCGGGGAAAAACACTGTCGTCTGCTGCAAACTTAATTAGACTTAAAAACGTTTGCACTCCTCTCTCTCTCTCTCTCTCTCTCTCACTCACTCCTCCTCTCTCTCCTCACTCCTCTCTCTCTCTCTCTCTCTCTCTCTCTATCTATTTATCTCTGGTGTTGGAGTGTTATCTCGGGAAGCATTGCAGTAAAGCAGCTCAAAAATAGTAGTTATTAAACTCCTTTGTCCTCTCTGTCTCTGGTGTTCTTTCGGGAAGCAATGCAATAGAGCAGCTCAAAGATAGCAGTCACTAAACTCCTTTGTCCTCTCTCTGGTGTTCTCTCGGGAAAGCACATCAGCAGAGCAGCTCAAAGATAGCAGTGATTAAACTCCCTTTGTCCTCTCTAGCTGATGAATCTCATCAAATCCCACGATGCGGTCATTTTAATTGTTGTGTGGAATAATGTTTTTATATGTACTGCTGTTCAGAAGTATAAAGAATTCTGGAAAAGACTTGTACTGACCATCTGACGAAGACAGCACAACTATAGATTCCCTACATGAAGCATGTCCGTCTTATTCTTTCTCTTCTAGAAGCTGTGAAGACCAACAGCTTCCTATGATGAGTCACTCTCAGTTATGCCACCATTCTTCTTTAGTTCATGCAAGGTATCTCATTTGTTGTGTGTGTTCCTGGCCAGCATTGATGTTTCACGTCCAGGCGTAAGGAGTTTTGATAAAAATGGAGCCATAAGTGTGACAGTCTTTTATCCCAGGGAATCATTGTGCAGTCGACACGACTGTGCAGGAAACCTTCATGTGTTATGCCAAATTACATGGAAGACCAGGCCCAAGATCTGTACGAGTTTCAGGTCTGTTGACTAATTATAAAGCTGAGAACAACACATGCCTAGTCCCTCTATATGGAATCTATTTTTGGTATGGTTGATAGCAACGAAAATACCAAACATCCTGATGCGTGTGTCACTTAAATCAGGATGGAAGAGAATTTGGTGATAAAGACGAAAGAAATTGACAAGTTTCCTCAACCCATTTGATGTGGACATGAACAAAAATGAATGATCCTCCCGTCTGGATGTGTGTCATCTGATGATATTGCAGCTGCTGTACTGCAAGCATAAGCTAGTCAAGACGTTTTTGAACCAAAAAAATGATAACCTAAAATTGAACACAAGTAAAGGCAAAGTTATTCAGTACAAGCAACAGGATAAGTACAGCGTTTCAGCTGTTTATCCAGATCCAAAACCAAGGATTGCATCTGAGCATTCTGGAATTGATGACCTATCCGCTCACACCTGTTCCATACAGCATTGCAACGGCCGATGGCTACTGTAGAGTGCAAACCTATACGCATCTAGACTCAAGGTAAGGAAAGTAGTGTTGACATGTGAAGGGACCATTTTTTGCCTCCCATGTAAGCTGCCAACGGTTAAGCAAGAACTTTATATCTTAGATTCCTCACAAGAAGAGACAGACTACATGGTCATACCAGGAAAGTTCAATTATGCAGGTAGCATTAGCTACCGTTATGTTCAGGTCTGACATACTCTTCATTTTGCTTCTCTAAGCCACATCAATTGGCAACATCACAATTTTATTAGACACTCGAGCTGGGGAAAAAACAGAGACTACTTGATACCATCAAATGTGCCAGGAATCTAGGCCAGGAAGAGTGTGCAGTTCTGATGGCTCTCCACACATTCAGTGGATGCGATAACACCAGCACATTTTGAAGAATTGGCAAAGTTAAACCTGTGAATACCATATTGGAGATGCTGAAATATCTGGGATGCATCTGGAGAATTAATTGGTAAGCTGGAGAACTTCACATGTGCTCTCTATGATAGAGCATGAACAGTATTAAAGCAGAGATACCGTTGGCCTGAGGCTTACTCGCATCGATGAGCTATGTGCCAAGGAGGATCGTGTCATACCATATGATAATGTCCATCTGGAAGTTTTCCTCAACATATTAGGAGGGAAAATTATCAGGTGGGCATCTGGAAACAAGTTTATGTTCCTCAATCTGACATTCCGAAAGCTAAAGAAAGACGTGGCTGGAGAGAAAAGAACAACATCATTGAACTCCTCTGGCATGAGGGGGATGCTTCACGTTAGAGACGATAAATGGCCATTTATGTTATGGTGCATCTTATTGAGCATTTGACAATAGCTATCATGGCTAGTCAATTATCAGTCGGTCAGAATTTGGTTGCGATATTTTGAGTTTTCAAAACAGTAAGGCCGATCGATCAAATTTGGTGTACACCATTTTGTGCATAATAGTTTTCACAACAAGAGAATTCGGAACATTTTCTTTTGGGACCTATGACGGTGCGGTGGTTCCAACCAAACACACCCTAAGCTTGTAAATACAGGAATATCAGCCTTTATCACTCTTCTTTGCGCCTATGTATGACCAACTCTATTAACTCTGGAAATTGCATTTATCAATACGCATGGGTTTTAATCTTTATTTTACCCGATTTGAATCGCATTTTCAGTAAGTACTGTAAATAATGATAAAATTATGGTCAATAACTACTAACATGTATTATAATACGGTAATACATATTACGGCTATGGTCAGTAACTACTGACACATATTATAATAGGGTAATGAGACACATATACGGTAGCACAGAACTAATAAACTACCAGACCCAAAATGAGAATCCCTACATGAGAAAGGTCTAATATATAATATTTTGACGCTCTCCCATTTCATGAGACAAGAA
Organism: Chiridota heheva; assembly: GCA_020152595.1. Classification (NCBI taxonomy): domain Eukaryota; kingdom Metazoa; phylum Echinodermata; class Holothuroidea; order Apodida; family Chiridotidae; genus Chiridota; species Chiridota heheva. The sequence goes on along the minus strand of JAIGNY010001666.1, from coordinate 1,392,059 downwards.
GCTTAGAGATTGAAACTTTTAGGGATGGTAGAGAAAGGACAGGTCTTGACTATGCATGTCCTGCCTTGAAAAGATCTGCTTAAGAAAAAGTATCATGGGGAACTATGTTTTCATGGACAGATGGACCCATTCCAAAATTTGTGTCATTCGGTGAGGGTGCACAACACATATTCACTTCAGCTTCAAAAAGAGCCAAACCTCAGGTGAACCCCAATTAGACGGGTACATACGGGGGGTTAATGTGCACCCCCCCCGGACTCTTCCAAACCAACTTTTTTAGCTTCTTTTTATAGTCCTAAAACACATTCACGATGTTAACAAACAAAAAAAATCCGGCACTCTGGAGATATTCAAGATGGCGTCCAAAATGGCGCCAAAAATGGGACAATTCTCTAAAAAGTCATATATTGGCCATAAGCAATAATTATCTTTAAAAAGAAACCTCAAAATATTATTATAGGAGCTGTTGGGAACACTTGCAACCATATTTATATTTTTGCATAACTTTGCCATATTCCAAATCCAATATGGCGGCCAATATGGTGTCCAAAATGGCCGCCAAAATGACAAAATTCTAATTTAAAAGTCATATATTGTCCATAATTAAAAAGAAAGTACAGAATATTATTTTAGGGCCATTGGGAACTCTTACCAACCATGTTTGTATTGTTACTATTTTCTAAATCATAGATGGCCGATGGGAAAATTGTTTTGTATGCATCAATTTGGTCTGCATGAATCCAATTTACCCTTTTAAATCCCAAGTCGGTATCGCAGACCGTTTTTGCAGAGTCCTATTCCGAAAATTTTAGACTGAGTTAGCAACAACACTACAACGTTAAAATGGCTCATTTAATAGAGGAAAACATAACCTTTAAAAAAAAGTTTAGGCGCAATGCAGGCACGGATTTAGATGGTCACCCGGCGCGCCCCCTCCCCCCCCTATGACATTTACGTATGATGTATATTGTCAAATCCGTATTTTAACCCAAAATTCCATCGCCACAGTATTGCGCCTGGCAATGCGCCCCCCCTAACTCAAATTTCTGGATCCGCCCCTGCAATGTGCATATTTACTAACGTTTATTTTAGCAAGCCCATATTGTGACACGGCGAAATTTGAGAGACAAAGGAATTAACAATTAACAATTCAATATCTCAGTACAGGTAAGGATGAAAATTTACTTATTTTTATAGAATTTACTCATCATAATAATTTGTAATAATATTCTGGATAAATAAGTCTATCATCAATTGAATTGAAAAAAATCCATGCTAGCATGATCAAAGCCAACACATGGTAGCCTAACATTATGTACCCTACAGTAAAATTGAGCCTAAGCTTAAATACTAGCTCAGTTACTTGTTGATAGAAAATGGTCAGTAAAATTCCTCCAAAGGAGGATATAACCTAGAAATAGGTAAATGTATGTACATTTCATGCCATTTTATGCTTGAAGAGTGAATTTCATTCAATTTTTTTTAAGTAAAAAACTAAATTTTGAGGAAAAAACACTCATATTGGAAAATAGACGCTCTTCTTACCCGTGTGTCAAAACCAACATAAATGGCATAGTTCACCCTGTAAAATGCTTATTTGGAAAGCAATGAATACGGGGCATTCAGATTGAGAAAGATGTAAATGTGCTCTTTCTCTTCATCGAAGTGAAAAACAGTTCAGAGTGCCAGAACCATCCGTAGATTTTAAATAGAAATATAATTGTTCTCTTTTTCTCATTGACGTTTGTGCGGGAAATGGGAATTTGACCTCACTGCGCAACGTTGAAATTGCGGTCTATATTTTTTGTGAACATCAATCAATGTCTAATCTGCCCCGTCATATAATTCTTATGTTAATTAGATAACTGGAACTTTTCCTACACAAAATTCATCTACTTTAGATGAACATAATTGAAAAGAAAACACACTTGATTCAAAATGGATTAAGGTGGCCGATACCCTTTGATTCCTGTGGAAATATACTTAGAGTGTTTATCATCTTTAATGTTTTAACTTTAGTTTAAAGTCATAACTGGAATCAATGAACATGTTCTTTACAATTTTTACATGAAATTTGATATTGTCGTAATTAGCGGTTTATATAATTAAAAAACAAAGAAATACATAATAAAATAGGTTTTTACAAGATATCTTTGCAATGCAGCAACATAATCAATTTAAATTTGGTGTGTATATCAAGCAAGCTAGGTGTCACAGCTTAGACTAATAAGTTTTCTATAAACACGAATTATTTTTTTAAGTTATGGGCTATAATTAGGTTTAATGAGTAAATATAACGAGGATTTTGATCGTTAAGTATAATTCAAGAAAAACTAAATACCATATAAGCTTAATTTTAGTAGTTATGTAGGTTCTACAACTTTCCTGAAAGTTTTGTGGCTATGGCATGCTTAGTTTTAAAAATATTGTGTAAAAAGTTCCCAAACTTACCGATTTTGGAGTTACGCAGAAATCGGCCTTTAAAGTTTAGCGACAGTTTGAAAAGTATATTTAGTATTGGTCAGGGGTCAAAACTGGCGACATATAAGGTTACTGCTAAATAGTTTTCTTAACTTGAACCGCGAAAAACTTGAATCCTGCTGTGCCTCAATAAGTAGTCCACTCTCACACATCCAATTATCCAATGATTTTACTTATCTTTGACATTTTTTTTCTTGCAGGTTGGAGTATTTTGTGCTGATTCTTCTAGAATGTTTAAGAGCAGGACTGTAGATTGTAGACTTTTCTAAAATGCCAAGGAAACGGAAAAACGTTAGCCCAGCTGGCACAGGACCAGCATCAAAAAAGCAGGAACTTTGTGTCATCCATTTCCATACAATTAACCACGGACCATTCATAGCCTTTTCTGATTTGGACAATCCAAATGAAAGACTAGAAGTACTTAGAAATGTAAGAGGCCGTCGTCTGGCAGAACCTGCAAATTCTCCGTCAAGAATGACAGATATTTGCCAGGGCATTCCTAATGAGATCCAAGACAACCAAGGGTATCACCGTGCATGTTATCAACGATTTACCATGAACCTACAACGGTTGACAGCTTCTAAGCCACAGGAACATGAAGAATCCTCTACCAGCCAAGGTCGGACAAAGCGCAAGCAATCTACAGAGAAGATAATTTTTAATCCCGATTGTATTTTCTGCAATAAGACTAGAAGAATTCATGTGACAAAGGCAGGCATCAACACTAAGGAGGACACTTCTTCATTTGAGCGAGATGGTTGGCAAACAATCTTAAAAATAGCAGAAGACAACAAGCATGAGTGGCTTTTACAGCGAATCAGAGGTTTTGATTTGTTTGCAAGTGAGGCCAAATACCACCCCAAGTGCCGAAAACATTATACAACAAATCCAGCACACTGGAGAAGTTGTAACCCTGAAGCAACTGCTGGACAAGCAGATTTAGAAGCTGCCCATGAATTCTGCTTCAAGCATGTTGCAAAATACCTGGAACAAACAGTAATTATTGGACGTAAAGTAGTACAGCTATCATCGCTATGTATGTTATACGTTGCCAAGCTAGATGAGACACACTTTGCAAATCCAAACTACCGGGCAGAGAAACTTAAACGCAAGCTAGAAAACCATTCTAACCTGGCCCCCAAACTTGCATTTGTCAAAGTTGACCCAGAGGGTAAGGGCTTGCCCTTTTATCTTGTCTACAACTCCAGCATCTCTGTCGAAGAAGCAATTAGTCAAACCTATCAACTTGCCTCAAAGGATGCCATGAAAGATGTTGCACTGCTGCTACGAGGCATCATACTTCGTGCATTCAAAGAGACCAAGGAGCTCACGTGGCCTCCTCCACCAAGTGAATTGGAAGTAAAGGATGGAGTAATACCACCAAATTTGAAACGCTTCTCAGCCTGGTCATATCTGGTCAATCCAAAAGCTCCTCAAGACAGGCAGAGCGGCTAGTGTTCTCCATTGGACAAGATCTTTGCAGGGCTGTCTCAAATGGAGAATGGCTTCTTTCCAAGCACATCCTTCTCTGCATGACATTGCGCCACCTCTACCGAAGTAGACAGTTGCTTACCCTCCTGAGCAGATTAGGCCATTGCGAGAGTTACCTCTTTTCTGTGGAGTTGGAGACTGCGCTTGCAGTTGCTCTGGAACAGCGTTCTTCACTACTGACAGCACAGATTGTGAAATCGCCGCATAATGTTCTTTTCCATTCTGAGTGGGACAACTTCAACCAACTCCTTACTGGCATACACAGCAGACCTGCTATCAATACTGCAGCTGGGATTATGCTACAGGAAGCCAAGAAGCCTGAAGACCCAGTACACACACAAGTCTCAATTCCCAGAACTAAAGAGCACTCTCTCAAGCTAGACACACCTGCTCCATTGCCACCTTTTCATATTGCAAAGAGAAAAGGTCCTAACATAGACCTACAGAATGTCCAGCAGCCAGAAGAAAATTTGGCTTTGTTACAAGAGCTTTAACAGTGTACTTCATCTGGGCTTTCTGTCGAAAAGCAAGTAGTACTGACAAGCAGCAGATACCAGCACTGTGTGGGTTCATTTCTGCCATTGGATGCCCCCCAAGTGAACTTACCACCATTGACTTTTATCCGTCCATTACCGAGCCTATCACAGAGTACAATGTTGTGAAAGAACTGTTGCGTCAATGCGAGAAGGCTACTGAGGAAGTTGGACAGCGTTACACAATAACTACATTTGACCTTGGTGTAATCATGAAAGCCATGCCTATCATATGGGACAACCCTGCAGCTTACAAGAACCACATCGTCCTCATTGGAACCTTCCATACCATCATGAACTACTTGAATATGCTTGGACATAAGATGGCTGGTTCGGGCTACTCTGAGCTCATTATAGAAGCAAATCTCACAACCTCTGGCTGCCTGAAAGGAGTTCTAAATGGCAAAGCGTATAGCAAGTCCATGTGGTGTCTGAAAGTAGTAAGTGAAGCCTTAGAACGACTACTTCTTTCAGCTTATATCACCCAGAGGGATGAAACTGCTCACGGCCCCACAAATACAGATGCTCTGGATGCCTTGATAACACTCTGTAATGCTGAGAACTTTAATGCTGTTCTTCAAGATCCTACAATTCAGCAGTATCTGAATGACTACACGGTGTTCCAAGAGCGAGTCCGAAATGGAGAACTAGGAAAGACCGCCAAGTTCTGGATATCTTTTTTGGATCATGCACACCGTATCTTCATGCTGCTCTATGCAGTAAAGACAAACAATCTGAAATTGTACCACAAGTGCATGGCGAACATGGCAGACTTGTTCTTTAGCTTTGGAGGAATCAATTACTCTAGATACCTCACCTGGTTTGATGCATTTCTCGCCAACATTGAGGTCAGTCATCCAGGAGCTACTCGATTACTAGAGAAAGGAGCCACATCCGTTGCCAGGTCTAGAATACCCGGTAACTTATGTGCCGTAGACAAGACGATAGAGGAAACCTTTATGAAGTTTGCCAAGTCCCATGCTGGTGCTGGTGGAGCTGGCCTTACTGGAATCTTGGAGAACTACGGTGCTTACCAGCGATGGATTCGGACGACATCAGAACGTAGTAAGTACTACCAGGCCACATTGGAGATGTGTGACATGTGTCTTGACAATGATAACGCCAAGTGTGGCAAGCACCGTGAGCAACTCCAGACAGAAATCAAGAGGAGTGAAGCTGCAGTGCAACGAGTAATGGATGCCATAGAAGGCTTCCTCAACCCATTCGACATAGCAGACAAAGACCGCTTGTATGTGATTTCATCTGGCAATCCCATACCTTCTGAGATAGAACATGATGTTCTAACTGCTGAGGAAGCTGGCAGGTTGGAGAAGGAGAAGTTTGTTGAGGAGAGGCTAAAGAAAAAAGATGACGACGAAGGACAAAAGGAATTCTTTGACCCGTTGAAGAAGTTAAAGCTGAAGACCATGCAAAAGTTGAACAAGAAAGTTAAGCTAACATCTGCTCAAGGAAATGCTTTGAAATATCAAGAGCAGGGGATATAGCCTTTCAAATTCTTGTGAAGTCACAGATGCTCTCTCAACCTGTAAGCATTGATGAACTGATGAATTACTGCATTACACCAGTACCTCATGCTCTAGGTACTCCCGATGGCTTCATGGCAAAACCAACAAAGCAGCAGCAGTCCACTTCCTCAAAAGCGACGTGCCTCAAGCTTCCTTACCGTCCAGAAATGCTGGAGAAATACTCTTCATTGAAGATGGGAATGCCCATTTCCATACATTGGAGGATCTGCCTCCAACCTTCAAGCAAATTTCTTTCAAGCTGCTTGACCAAATAAGCCATAAGCCAGATGTAATCTTCTCAACTGACATGTATCTGGAAGAGTCCATCAAAAGTCAGGAGCGGCTTCGCCGTGGCTGCCGTGAAAAAATCCTCTTGGAAGGCATCAACACCAGAAAGCCAGCCAATTTCAAGGTCTTTCTGCAGAATGACGAAAACAAAAAGCAGTTGTGTCAGCTCATGCTTCGCTCTTGGAGTAGTCCAGAAGCAGCACGACGTTTAGTAGGAAGGAAAGTTATACTTGTGGTTGAAGGTGTTCCGTTCTTGCTAACATCTACCGACGGTGCATCTGTGCAACAACATGAAATCCCAGGGCTTAGATCTAACCAAGAGGAAACAGACAGCCGAGTGATCCTGTATTTGTTTTATGCCAAGGAACATGGTTACAAACAGGCAGTTGTACACAGCCCAGATAGCGATATCTTCTTCATATTGTTGTACTATGCAGAGAAATTGCGTCCACTGACTGTTCTGTTTGACACTGGCAGTGGAGTTAACCGGAGACTCCTTGACATCGGTGACATAGCAAAGACTTGGGACCCACATACTGTGAGGCACTTCTCGGCATTTACTGCTTTACTGGTGAAGATTGCAACTGCGCTTTTAAAGGAAAGGGGAAGAAAATTCCTCTGAAGACACTTGAAAAGAGGCCACGCTACCAAGACTCTTTCGTGAAGTTGGGCAATAGCTGGGAAGTTGAGGAGAGTCTAGTTGATGAGCTGGATGAGTTTGTGTGTGCTCTATATGGCTTTCCTAGACCTAAGCATGCCAATCAAGTTCGATGTGCAATGTTAAAGAAGATGGTTGGCGAAGGAGAGACCATCAAGTCATCCAAAGTAGATTTGTCCAGGATGCCACCTTGTAGACAGTCGCTGATCCCACAATCAAACGTGCAAATTACAGGGTAGCTCAATGGAAACGGGCACACATACCCATACTTGAAATCCCGCCTCCTACAGCACATGGATGGGCTCTTTGTGATGGATACATTGAGCCAGTGTGGTCAGAGGGACCTATCTTGCCGTCATGTCTTCAAGATATATTGGCTGATGACACTGAGGAGGATTCATCTGATGAAGAATATCCTGAGGAAGATGGTGTTCCAGATGAATCAGATTATTCCAGCCTAGACTCTGATTCTGACAGTGACTGATTCATTATAAACACAGGCTATTTCAAATGTATGAAATATGAACATTGTAGAAGAAACTAGTAACTCTTATGAACAGATAAGCGGTGGACATTCGCTATATAAAATGTCCATATGTAAGCAATTTTTTTTCATGATTTTCTTTTTTGATATACTTGGCGGCCATTTTGGATGCCATACTGGCCGCCATATTGGATTTTGAACATGGCAAAGTTATGCAAAAATATAAATATGGTTGCAAGTGTTCACAACACCTTCTAGAATAATATTTTGAGGTTTCTTTTCAATGATAATTATTGTTTATGGCCAATAACTTTTTGATTTTTTTTAATTTTACCATTTTGACGCCATTTTGGACGCCATCTTGGCCGCCATATTGGATTAGGAACATGGCAAAAATATGAATATGGTTGCAAGTGCTCCAAAAAGCTTCTAGAACAATATTTTGAGGTTTCCTTTCAATAAAAATTATTATTTATGGCCAATATATAACTTTTTATAGAATTTTACCATTTTGGACGCCTTTTTGGCGCCATTTTGGACGCCATCTTGAATATCTCCAGAGTGCCGGATTTTTTTTTTTGTTAACATCGTGAATGTGTTTTAGGACTATAAAAAGAAGCTAAAAAAGTTGGTTTGGAAGAGTCCTGGGCTGGGGGGGCATTAACCACCCGTATATACCCGACTAAATTAAAAGTACCATCATCCGAAAAACATTAGATAATACTTTTCAGAAAATATCGTGAAAGTCCCCGATAATTCCTCTTTCTGTTCTGGTACAAAAAGACCGAAAACTTAAAGGTTTTATCATAGTTTTAATGGGGCAAATAATTAGTTCCGTGCTATCTTGGCTCACTTACAACTTACTTGCACTACAGTCGATTAAGTTTGTCATATATACGTCTATTTTAGGCAAACAAATATTTCATTTGGCAGACCTGGGGGTTCAAAGGAATTTTAAAAGGCATGTACATGTATACCCCCTTCCCCCAATGCAACCCAATCCGATGACACCCCCACTCCAATGTATTTTACCAAACTTTCCTGTGGTGACCTTTTTCTGATATTTCGTCCCTCTTTCTGCGAATGTCTTATTTAGGTGAAACGAAAATTGGCGCGAAATACTGATTTATTATTTCCGCATACTGACCTGCTGACGAATGTCTTTGAAGCGTTAGGAAATAAGATTTGGCTTACAATATCTTTATTGTAAGTACAATTGTCAAAAGATGAGCATTTTCTCTTTCCAACGATATTTAAAGCTGTATAATGTATAATCAGATAATACGTTTATCATCTTTTATTTCATCAAGCTTCAAAATTTTCCGAACATTCGTCAGTATCCGGAATTAATCATTTCAATTTTGACATTCGTCACTACACAGATGACATTCGTCACTACGCGAAAGAGAGACGAATTGAGAGAAATATTCAGAAAGTTGAGTGAAACATTCAAAAAGTTGAGTGTAATATCCTAAAAAATGAGTGAAACATTTTAATGGCTGAGTGCAATTTTCGGAAAACTGAGGAAATGTTTCGGAAATTCTAAGAATTTTGCAAGTTTCAGATTTTTCCATACTTCCTTCTTTTCTTACGCCACTATCAACCCGGATGTTGCATTTTTCGGGGGCGGAGCTTCTCAAAGAGGAATGGTTAAAATTAATAAAGAATACAAAACTGAAAACATGCGCACCCCCTCAATTTTGTTTTAATAATAATGATGATAATGATGATGATGATGATGATGATGATGGTGGTGGTGGTGATGATGATGATGATGATGATGATGATGATGATGATGATGATGATGACGACGACGACGACGACGACGACGATGATGACGACGACGACGATGACGATGACGATGACGATGACGATGACGATGATGATGATGATGAAATGATGATGATGATGATGATGATGATGATGATGATGATGATGATGATAATAATAAATAAAAAATAGCCTGTACAATAAATGCTATTGGTATATACTCTCATACCGTTCCCAGCCCACCGATCATGTAGTTCAGCTCTGAAGTACCACAACACCAGTCCCATTTAAGCTCAGCATGAAGAGCGGATCCACAAAGCTACGTTAGGGGGCTAGGGGAGCATAGATGTACGGGACCCAAACATGGTACAAGGGCAATTATATCTATAAGATATATCGATAAATAAACCAACCTTTTTTTCAATCCATTAGTGTTGTTAAAACATGTATAACATGTGACGGTATGCAAAAAAACTCAGACAAAACGATGTAGGAGTGTAAATGTGGGTTTGTCAATACTACAAGTTAGTATGGCCTCAGGTCTCATAATTTTGGAGAAGTAAGGGCCTTTTTCATATACTGAAGAATTTTCATATATATTTTTACCATGTGTCCAAAATATCGCCAAATAATCAGTCATATTTTAAATCCATTAGGGTCGTGGTAACAAGGGACAATATGCCAGTAACCCAGACTAAACGGCGTAAGAGTACAGATAGTTGTCAGCCAATACCGCAAGTTATTATGGCATCGGGTCTCATATAATTTTCGCAATAAAACAAATGGGGCTTTTCGTATACTAAATAATTATCATCAAAATATTTTTCAAATTTTTACTGTGGGTTCATAACATCGACAAATAACCAGCAATATCTTAAATATACTATATGTTTTTATAAGATGGGACGTTATGCCAGTAATCCAAACAAAGCGAAGTAAGAGTACATAGTGGTTTGTCAATGCTAGAAGTTATTTTGGCGTCGGGTTTCATAACGTTATGAATGAAAAAATGGCAATTTGAATTTTTATACTGAATATTTATTATAGAAATGAGAGGTACCCCACAAAAATTAAAAAAAAAAAGTTTCTTGTATTATTATTTCTTTTATCATAATAAATTAGGCCTAAGTATTTGTACATAACAAGTTACGTATTGTTATAAATATAGGCCAATGTGCCATTTATTCAGACACAATCATAAGAAATGGTCGATACAGTTGTGTCAACACCTTGCAAATAAAAAGATGTATAATATGATCTGATATTTACATGAAAAGGACCAAAATAACACATTCCGGGGTGGCATGCATGAAGATTTGTCAGTAAACCGGACAATCATACATGGTGGGCGAGGAGGGAGGGGGGAAGGGGGAGCAATTTCCACCGAATATTGCAACATACCATGCTAATGACAATACTCTTCCGAAATGATCAAGTTCGGAATGATTTTCGTATCATGCTAGTTACATGTATATACATAATTAATCAAAGTTTCACGAAGAGCCCGCCCTCTATTTATTTTTAAAACACTTCTTATTATGTGCATAATATGCTTGACAATCTGGACGGAAATTGCTCAATCAAAAACTGATCCAGGTGTGGTGATAATAAGGGGGCAGGGGTGGTTTTTTAATTTATCAGGAAATAGTAATAATGTAATCATTGTCTCATAAATTATCTATTCTCGTAACCGTTTTATTATTATTACTGAAGTTTCTTTTCTACCAATTTATTATTATTATTTTTTTGGAGGAGGAGGGAGGGAACGATCTTCCCCCTGATCCCCACACACATACATACACACACACTGCAGGGGCGTAGGAAGGGTCACATCTCAGGGGGCAAAAAACTAACAATTTCCAGGTGATAATTTGAAAAATTGCACTGGTAAATTAAGTTTCCATCAAAAGTTGCTGGTAATCGGGAAATTCCCTTCAATCAGACAATTTCCGGAAGGTTTTCTTAATTTTTGGAAAATTTCCTTAATTTAGAAAAAATTTCTTCAATTTTGAAAAATTGGCCAGCTTTTGGGAAATTTTGGACAAAATTTGGCAAATTTGACATAAATAGCAAATAATTTTTACAACATTTTTAAATTTTATGTTAATAGTTCTTAATTTCACTTCCCAACCGGGCAGAAAGCATGCAATCGGGAAGATGAGATCCGCTAAGGGGGAACCTTTCCCCTCCCCCCAAGGATACACCTGTGCCCTCTTGTGATCTGTTCATATACAGCCTATTTTAGCACGAAGCTAATTGTTTGCCCATTAAAACTTATGATAAAAGAATAAAGTTCGGGGTCTTTCTTGCAGCAGAAAAAGGAAGTTTTAGGGATTTTTGAGATGTATTCTGAAAATAAAGTTTTGATAGGGCTTCACTTGATATTTTGGGCCTTTTTTTAGGCCGAAGTAGAAGATATTGTGCACCATCTTCAAATGACTCAAAGTTTAGTATTGGCCCACGGTATAGTTCCCCATAAAACTTTTTATTTTTTATTCTGGAAAAGATATCGTCAATTTTGGACCGCATAGTAAAGACGATCCCTGAAAATTCCCATGAAATGGGAGATCTCTAACATATTCTATATTAGACCTTTTTCATGCAGGGGTTCTCATTTTGGGCTAGTGTAGTAGTGCCTAATTAATACTGTGCTACTATATATGTATATGTATTACCGTATTATAATGTGTCAGTAGTTATTGACCATAGCCGTAATATGTATTACCGTATTATAATACTTGTCAGTAGTTACTAAGCATACTTTTATCATTATTCACAGTAGTTACTGATAATGCCATTCAAATCGGGTGGCATTTATCAATACGCATGGGTTTTAATCTTTATTTTATATCTAATCATGAAATACACATATAAATATTCTAACGCAGGCTCGTCCACAGGATCTAGTGAACATGATTAGGGACCAACTCTTAATTCCTGAATGGTATGGTGCGCCTATAGGGTGCCATGATTCTCATAATCGACATATATGTCAATCATTAAACGACGTGTGTAGATTTGGAGTAATTCTATTAGTCACATCACTTCGGAATCGTCATAACAATCAAAAATCAAAAATGATATAACGTTCAATATGTTCAATTTCTAGCATAACAGTCATATCACTCAAAAATCGAACATAATGGTCCATTTAATTAAAACGTATACTGTATATATGGCCTGTCCCGGAAATCGGCGGGAGTAATCATCGTTCTCGTTTCTAAAAAAAGTTTAGAGATGTTAATATCACACATGCACTATTAGCAGGCCAATCACATTCGGGCACACAGATAGAAGTAAAACGTTAATTCATGTACAACCCACAGTCGAGTCAGTGACCAAAAGCAAGACCTTATTTCGCACTTTCCACTCTCAAAAATGTTTGCTGCTTGCAGCTTGCGTACTTTGTTCAGTAGCTCCTTGCTTGGTTCACTTCAATAAATGCATTTGCATTCATACTAATGAACACCGTTACATAGTTATCAGTAAATAAACTCGGCATGATCCTTTGAAGACCTTTTGAACTCAGCACAATACCGAAGTAAACCTGTTTTGTGTTCAAATAGAATTCAAACTTTTAGATAAGATCAACAAACGTCGTTGACATGTAGGATTATAATTGTAGGACAGACAGCTACGCCCTAGCCCGCTCAAGCGAAGAAAACACAAGGGCTGCTCTTAAATCGTGTTGTTTAAGTATCAATGTATAACAGTTCTGCATTTTTTAAAGAAAAATATTTTGTTCAATGACTGAGCTTCGAATTCAGTATTACGTCTTCATCACATCCTTGAAGGAACAAACGTGAGCTTGAGTTTGGATTTCACCATCTAATACGAAACTTTGTTTTCCAAATTTCTATAGTTCACATTGCATTTTGTGAGTCAGAGATATGGTATACATATTCCTGACTGTGCGATGAAGGTAAGTTATACTTTCATTATTTTCGTATATCTACACGTGTGTAAGTGTCCATTGAAGGTTTTGCCGACTTAAACTATAGACCTTTTCAAACCAATTTTAGCCGAACGTGGTTACTTCAGAACTTCAACCAATCACCTGCAATTGCGGGAAGAAACGTAAGCAACGATGCGCGCGTGTATTACCTTCATATATAACGAACGATCATCAGCGTTTAAATGCATTTTTCATACGTTTGGTCCCTTACCGTGCGTAAGTTGTGCAGACGGCCAAAATTCACCAGTAATTGATTGGCAGAAAAGATTCCTCCAGTTTACGTTTCGTCCGTTGCGGACACGTAAACTTCTGGCATGTGACATTATTTAGATTAATTTACCGGATATTGCCGATTCATATTTGAAAAAGGTTTATTTATATTCAGAACTGTATACGGAACATCATGGTAAAACTAACTTACGCATTCGAGCAGAAGATGCAATGGAAGTTTGAAAGAGGTTAAAGAGCACGAAAAGAGGTCATAAGCTGCTAAAGAAGGCGTGTCAATATTGAATGAACTGCGGGTTAAATTTCACAAGAATAAGAAAATACAATTTGGACATAACACTCTTGTATAGGCGCATGCCCACGGGGAACTTTTTATTATCAAAAAATAATAATTAGGTATGGCTTCGATAATTTTCGAGCAGCTCGTGCTGGCTCATCAACTTATCTGTGTTAATGATACAACTAAAAAATCATTTTCTCTGAAAAAATGGGGGTTGAAGTATACTTCAGCAGCAGTCAGTCTCCCTAACTTTTCCTCCAGGCCCATGGACTGGCTTTCAACGGTATTATATAGGCCTATGTTAGGCTATATATTTATGTATGTATATATATATATATATATATATATATATATATATATATATATATATATATATATATATATATATATATATATATATATATATATATATATATATATATATATATATATATATATATATATATATATATATATATATATACATATATATATATATATATATATATAATATATATATATATATATATATATATATATATATATACATATATATATATATATATATATATATATATATATATATATATATGTATATATATATACATATATATATGTATATATATATATATATATATATATATATTTATATATATATATATATATATATTATATATATATATATATATATATATATATATATATATATATATATATATATATATATATATATATATATATATATATATATATATATATATATATATATATATATATATATATATATATATATATATATATATGTATATTTACCCCCTTCATTGTTACGCCCACTTATTTTACCCTGGTCACGCCGCTGTTTGTTCCCTAGCTACCTTGGTAGGGACAGCCCAGACTGTCAGTTAAACAATCTTTTGTCCTTTATCTGCGATGTAACCGCTTGTTTGGCAGTCATTGAGATGCTACCTTTTTTTGATATACCTGTGTGTATTTTGGAATACTTGCTAAAAGAAAAAGACGTGCGGATGTGCATTTGTTTCGTTTACCTTCCCTGCCAGCCTTTCAGCAGTCCGGTTCCCGTTCCCGATCAGGAGATTTCTCGTCATTATAACCCACAATGCATCTTTCCAAACCTCTCCAAAGAAAAAGATAACGGTTAAATATGTTTAAGCCAAAGGTAAGACAAATGCATGCGAGTTATTCTAATTCTGTTAGTGCAACAGAACGATACAATTATTTTCCACATTTTTACTAGCGCAAATTTGACTTTTACCAGAGAATTTAGGGGTAATTTAAAAAAAAAATCGTTTTGATTGCTTCTGAAGAGCAGATTAGTCACTAGCGAAAGCTCAAATTGTAAAAAAAGTTCCAGAAATATCAATTTCAATATCATTTTCAAAGTATACAACTTTAAATTAAGAGAATTTGAACAGTCTAAAGTTTTAAGGGCTAAACTTTTGAAGTTTAAATTATGTTCACTGCGCATGCCTCGATCTCCCAATCAGGAGATCTCCCGATAAAGAGCGTGGACCGGACTGTTCAGCTAACTTTATTAAGTTGTTATACGGCCCATTTATCCCTCGACCAAGTCGACACACGTTTGTTGTATAATAAGGATTTGTACAGCTTGGGTGGTCATCGCTATTTATTTTCACTTTATGACACGCAAGGTCAAGTACAGCACCATGAATTTTCCTGAAATGAGATTGTTTATTGCTTTACTTCACGACCAACGGTGTACACAAGGTTAGTTGCGCACTATTCGTACAAAAATGGACATTTGAAATAAACCCTCCTTAATGCGAAAAACAGGTTGTATATTTAGGCATCCATGGTATCTTCAAGTTCAGATCTGGAGTTTTGAGATTTGTATATTACGCCGCAAAATGCAAAATGTAATACACGAAATACAGTCTGATTTCACTCTTTTGTACACATTTCTGATATAACTTTAACTTTAATACTGACATCTGCTTATAACGATATAAGCTGTTTTTAAACAAGTTTCTTAAAAACTAAAAGAATTTATATAAATTTTGTACCGAAAATCCTGGGACCGACTTTTATAATAATATCCTTACCTGGACATTTTCACATTTTTGATTACGGTATGACTTACTTTATGGCTATTCTCGGGCTGACTATTTGGGAAATATGGCGGGAAGGGGAGGGACGAGTGTCCAAACAACCTAATCAAGTTCGAAAAACGTGGACGAATATTTTTGCCTTGAATTTTTTTGTTGTCTCTTAATCATTTCAATGTACTTTTAGACTAGAAATGTGCATGTAGGCCCTATCAAGATTTCCCAAAAATCGAAAGAGTTCAACATCAACGTTTGATGAAAAATGTTTGGATTCTTACACCCTTCACCTGGGGTGACCCTTCTTACACACCTAGCTGATAAAAATAGAGTAAGCCGAATTGGAAATAATTTAAAAGATTATTTTAAACAAAATTTAAAACTCTTTGAACAGTTGAACTGTTGATAGGTCTTTAAGGAAGTAATAAATGATTAGTCTTAAGTTTGTTGATGCAAAGTTTTTGGACAAATACTTCGATGAATGAAATGGAAATTTTGTACAAATATTATCGTAAGAACAATTTTTGCTGTATATTGAACCAAAACAAACATTTACACAAAAGAAAAAAACACAGAAATATGCCAGAGTATTCACCATGATCAGATAATTGAGCGTATTCGGAAAGTCATCAGAAGATGTTTGATTGCTGACTAATTTGTTCCAATTTGATACATTAATCTATATAACCGTGTCAATTCACAATTAATATATGTTATACCAATAAAAGAAGTTCATCGATAAGTCAGCTTAAGTCATCAGTGTGTATCATCGCAAAGGGCATGTTTTCTTGTCAAACTGACAGTACTGGATATGTCCTTACTGAGGAACCTTCAAAACATATGAGATAACAAACTTCTTTCAGCCGTTTTGTTTAATGTTTGTGATAAAATTGTACACAAAGATTATACAATTTTAACCGAATGTGACTTGTAATAATTGACCGCATGTCACTTGAAATATAAGAATTTGTGATATATAAATATATACATATATATATATATATACATATATATATATATATATATATATATATATATATATATATATATATATATATATATATATATATATATATATATATATATATATATATATATATATATATATATATATATATATATATATATATATATATATATATATATATATATATATATATATATATATATATATATATATATATATATATATATATATATATATATATATATATATATATATATATATATATATATATATATATATATATACCTGGTGAATGTTTTACATGACGTAACGAAGAGTGATGTTGAGAAACTTATCCC